>SNQN01004316.1:17642-28697 GCA_008642245.1 Bassia scoparia
AATGAGTACTCTTACGCCAATGTGTAAAGCCTCAACGAATTCGACCTTGGCCTTTGTAGAGTCAATGCATACATGGAACTTAATCTAATATGCTGCAAAGCCACCAACCCTATTGGATTACCGTGATGGGCCAGTTTACTTGCTTCTAGAATTCGGTTGTGACTACTTAAGTCAGGCTTGAGTCATTGCTCTTTCGGGAAAGAACAAGGAATGAGGACTTATTTGACGATGCAGCCCCCCAAGCTTTAGATGTGTTGCAGTAGACATGACACTGTTGAAGCAAAGCCCCACGCTTGTGAGCTGAATATGCAAAATTTTGACACATGGCAAAGACTGACTACATGTAGCATTGTGGAAGGTAAGAAGAGTCCTAAGGTCGTTAGAGAAAGAAAGGCTAGCGATTCACCAAAACAAAAAAACTCAATTTTGACCTGCGGTACAAGATGAGGGGATTGTGTGGTTTGGCTAAGTGATGTAGGTCATACTCGAGCCTATGTCAATTTTAGACTAAAGAGAAGTTGTCTCAGACTCTAGAAAAAAATTAAACCAACACGATGATGAAAATCCCTCTTTGTTTTTTGTTGGCGAACCTCGGGAAAAGGCTACCTACGTACTAAGTGGATCCGACCAATCGTAGGTCGTGAGCTCGTGTGTGCAAATGATGCCTCAATTTCTTTAAGATGAAACCTTGTGGGAATCGACCTAGCTAGGCTAGGACAAATGCTCATTTTGGAGGGGCTTTTTAGGTTGTAAGCGTAAAGCTGGTGAGGGTGTGAGGCCTTTTGCAAACTTCTGCAATGTAGTGCTATTTGATTATGTGGACTTACAATGTGTGAAGTTGGGCAGACTTTATCTTTCTTTTGTTGTTTGAACGTTTTCTTTTGATTTTTGTGTTGGCGTTCTCTCTTTTTTTTTTTACTTTTATGTCTAAACCACAGCTTGTTTTTGGTTAAACTTTGTTTTGCTTTGCTCGTGCTCTTGGCAACTATGGAAGTAGGAAGAAGTAGTGTGAAAGAAATGGCTTCTTTGTGTATGACTGTTTGTATTAAAAAGGCTCAAAGGGGGTTGCAGGATTTTGTTTATTGTTGTACTTGTGATAGGGTGCAATGGAAGGAGAAGGATTTTTTGTGAGCTATGAAAGAAGGCCTCTGAGCATGTTCCAATTATTCAAAAATTTGCCTTTTTCTATTTTGGAAAAAATGGAAATTAATAATCCCACCTTTTGTAATCTCCCATAATAATCCCACCTTAACTAATCATAGCAATAATCCCAACTTTTTACCCATCTCTTTTTACATCCTATGTATTAACATGTAAAAAAAATAAAATCTATAGTTAACCTATTTGACCTTTTAATTTCATTTGACTTAGCCTAAATCAACTAAATGATCTCTAATAAATAATTCTAACCAATAATTAAAACAAAAATAAAATAATCAATCTCTTTGTTATCATTTCCTTGAATTACAAAATTTCTACAACTCAAACGATTTCCTCCAAATGCAGCCTTTCACAGTTGAATATATCAATTAAAATATAGCAAAAATTAGTGACTATGATTAAATATTTTTATGATTAACAGAATTGCAAACCTCAATTCTACTAATAAACTAAACAGTATAAGAAAAAAGAGGTACAAGACGGCTAGAGCTTGATAACATTGAGGCTTTGAAATGCATTGACTTCGAGCTATTCGATTCGTTGCGCAAATGAATWGAACTGCATAATTGCAACAATTGATGAAGTAAAACAATCAAATATTGTTAAAACAAAACTAAAATTAAAAAAAAGTAGGGTTGAAGAAATACCACAAAGCGGTGGTTGCAGCAGACGGGAGTAGTGTTAAGAGTCTTCATTGGTTGAGCGTTTAAGTTTGCAGGGGTGAATTTGGCTTTCCGATGGCGGTCAATTGTGAAAGGGGGTGGGAATTATGATGGTAGGGTGGTGGTTATGGTGGGTRGTTTCATGTTGTCATTGGCAGGGTTTGACGGGTAAGAGGTAAGGAGGGGATCAGGGGAGAGATAAATGATAAAATAAAAAAATTTWAAAAGAAAATAACTTGTTTAACAGGTAGTGGGTAAAAAGGTCTAACATAAGAAGATAGGATAATAAGTTGGGATTATTYTGGGAATAAGTTGAGGTGGGATTATTGTGGGAAGACCACCAAAAGGTAGGATTATTAGTTTCCATTTTCCRTTTTATTTTTAAWTTTTTTTTCATTTTTTATTTTGTGAGGTCATGTGGTTGATTAGAATTTCAGCATCGAAGTTGAAGCACGTGAAAGGCTAAGAAAAGAATGTAAAAGAATTTTTATTATTGCGGAAGGCTAATGAGATGACAAGACTTATTCCTAGTTGACATAGACTCGAGAAAAAGGAAAAGAAAGGAAAACGTAAATCTGAAAGAAGGGACTCTCCGACTCAACCTATGCTAGAACTTTATTGACTCTTGCTCATGTTGCCTTTTGTTGTGAAATGTGTGTGTTGCGGGTGACTGCTTGGCTMCAAATGCTTGACTTCTTACCCTCGGGAAGGATAGGAAGGTGGCTGACATCAACCATTTCTTGTATGTGATCCTTRACAGAAATGCACTCTTCGGTAGAGTGACCATGGTCGCAATGGTACTCATAATACTTTCTTTTTTTCCCACTCTATGGACCTCTTGTCAATTGGTGGATCTGGATTTGGGCCCACTGGAGTGATTAACTCTTGAGCGAAGAGTTGCTAAAATGCTTGCTTATTGCTCATCCCCAAAGTAGTGTACTTGCGTCTATTTTGAAATCTTGGTCGTCCCCCATTTTCAGTCTTGATTGGTGAAGGGCCACCAATGGTTTGTTGTGCTAGCTCTTTGTTCATTGCTTCTAATGAGTGCACCTTAGATTTGAGGACATCAAGGTCATTAGCCATATTGTTAAGAACCATGTTGACTAGGTTGAACTCCGGGGCAATTGTATGCTCGAGTGAAGCAAGCCTTGTATGCATGGTGTTAATGGAGGATCGCATTTCAGTGTTATCTCCCATGGTGTTGCCTTCTTCATCCATTTGTGGAGGTGAGGAATTGGAGGACCTACACTTAAGGTGCTGAACGTTCCTTTTGTGCAAAGGAWTTGGAATTGGGGTTTCCCCTCGAGCTAGTCTTTTCGACCTACAAAGTTGCCATGTAAATGACTCTATCCTGCATGAGAGTGTATTAGACTCGATTTTTGGAAAACTGTGCATGACTTGTTTCATTGACTAACTTCAATGCATGGCCTAATAGTGATCATTCCTTGCCTATTGACTGACTCAAAATGGAAATGCAAGAACGCCAAAATTCGTGTTTCGCTTATATTTATTTTTATTTTTTTTTATTCGGACCCTTTTTTTTCTTATTATTTTTTTTGTCCGATTTTTTTTAATTTTTCATTTTTTTAGGCAAATTACGAGTTTTGGCACTCGTTTACAACTGTGCGATGCAAAAGATGTAAAGCCTATACGATTCTAGTTTACAACCATTTTGACATTACGACGCCTAAGGAATGACCACTTGCTATATGAGACTGTTACACGACTCGTACATGACTCGTTGTTGTTTAATATGCAAAGCTAAGGTCCTATGTTAGCTAAAAACACATAGCACGTTGTCACACTAGCATGATCCGTATAAGCAAAATGAAAAAGAAATAGTCRAGCCACCTAGAGTCTGCTGCTACGTTTTCGAATCGGTCGGTCCGGGTGTCCAAGAAGGTCCCATGACTAGGCTTAGAACGATCCTTAACACATCCAGCCTGTTGTGATGATCAAAGGAGGTCTAAACCATTACGGCTTTGCAGGGCACGCAGTCGCGCGTCATGGTGGGCATGGGCATCAAGCTTAAGAGTTGGTGACAAAGATAGTGCACCAGCGCCAATCTTAAGCGAGCACCCCCCTCCCCCCCCCGGGTCTTGTTTCAAGTGTAGAACACACTTATATGAGACGTGATGCCTAGAATACGAAAACTCAGTGCCAACGACCTAAATTCGGTGTAATGCAGGATGCCTAACACATGCCGTCTTTAAGACGCTGAATTTGTATGACATTTCGAGTATTGTCCATAAAGTCGACTAAGAAGGTAATACTTAAGTGAATCCCAAGTGAAGTCACAAAAAACTGTATGGGCGCCGGGCGTACCGCCGGTCGGGTCGGTCCCTCGCTCGGGGTTACAATTAGTTTATGACTCGATTGCTAGAATTGAATCTTTTCTTTTCCATTAGTGTGAGTATTCCTGAGTTGTTTGTTTATACTCGAAACAGTAAGGAATCGCAATCCACACGTCACTTCTTTTGGGAAGCTGCGGACCCGTTTTAAGCCTGCCTATAATTGCATAAAGCAAGAGCGAAGGACTCATGTCTGGTAGTGCACCAAAGGTCTGAATTAAGGGAGGAAGGTAAGGGTAAAGTAGTGCACAACACCACCACCACCCCCCCGGCATCTAGCGGCCTCTACTCGGTCATTGCGAGTCCATGTCAAAAAGACAACAACAAACAAATTTTCCGTTTTAACCTAAGCATAGCAATTACTATGTGGGTTACTTAACAGAAATTAAAATGTCACATAGACTATAATTTTTTGTTGCGACTGTGTTGTTTAGGATCCGATTATAAGGGTGCAAGTTGCTCATGAATTAGTCTTATAGGCATGAGAAATGCAATTTGCCGGTTATTTAAGAACATAAAGTGTGTGATTGCAAGCATGCAAGCATTCAAAAAGAATTAAAAGTTGTGCCTAATGTGATTTTAATTCATGTCGAATAGTTGTTAATCATATTTATGCAAATTAATAGAAATCAAATTTCTAACAAGCAGCTAAAGAATATAGAGACATTAGCCTCATAACTAACCTTGCAACACGGCGCTAATGATTGAGAACGATGCTATGACACCTTGCAACTCGTTACGAAAGCGAAACGATACCAAGATAGAGTCAAAATGAATCAAGACCCCAAATCGAACAAGAACGAACAATGCAAGATCCAATGAGTGCATAAATGTGATGTGTGATTAGTGTTAATCGGTTTGATGTTTTCAAAATGCTTTGATGTGTTTTTTTGAATGTTTTGAATGTTAGAATGTGTGTTGGATGTGTTTAAAATGCAAACAATATGTGTAATTATTTAAGAATTTTGAGAGAGTTTTAAGAGAGGAAAGAGGAGAGAAAAAGGCAGAGAAAGGGAGAGTGCGTGTGAATTCGGCAAATGATGGTCGAGGTCTTGTATTATAGCAAGGGAGTCGAAGATCAACATTAAAATCAGATAAATATATAAAAATATGCGTGATTTATATATCGCAACTTATTTATTGCGATTTTCAGATATAGGCTGATTGCCTTGCTCAATAGTGAGATGTAATGAATAAAATCGAGATAGAACAATAATGAATCAATATGTGTGTTTAATCATTGTGTTTGGGGAGATATTCGTGTGGCACGCTGGGTGCGGCCGAAGCTCACGTGATCATAATGCTAAGTGCGCGTTTTTGCTTCGGAATTCATAACTAATTTTCACAACCCAAATTATGGAAATATGCATAAATTCTTGTACAACAATAGTGTGTTGTTTAAAATTCATGAATTTGGAATTGTTTACACAATTTAATTAATTATGCAAATTAAATTAAATTGTTGAAAATTCCGAAAATTGCCAAAATGCTATAAAAATTCGAAAATTCTAGAAAAATGTTTAAAAATAATTTTAATTATTTTGAAATTAAACTACCTTTGTGTACAGTAACATGCCTGGTGTAGTGAAAACTTGCCTTTTTAGGGTCTGTTAGGGCCCTAGTTCTCTCTCAATTCAGCTTGTGTGTTGCAAGGGGTGTCTTATCATCGGCCGTTTTGGGCTAGGGACAAATGTAGGTATCTACAACTACAAGATAACCAGTTAAAAGAAATAAGGTAAAATTTAGAATAATCACTAGTCCCCTTTACTCTGAGCCTATCGCCTACAATATAAACACGAGTATAAAAGAAAAAATGAAGTACGTGTGTATCAATAAACCAAATCTCTTCCGGCATCCAGCAAGCATAGACCTTAGCATAAGCATATCATTCCTTAAAATTTTACTGCACTGCTATAAAAATGGTTCCTTGATGTAACAAAGAAAGTTAATAACTTAATGTTGTTTTTACTTTTTAAAAGTTGGATTTTCATGAGTTGAAAAACATTTTCTCCACGCAATAACCTAAATGGTAGAGGCAAAATTTTGATCTAAGAAACTTAATCATCTACCCAGCGAAGGGAAGACATTAATATAACTAACTTCCACACCAACAAACTACAGTTTTGTATCTGACAACTAATATGGCTCAAGAAAGACACAAGGTATTATCGAAGATCGATATGATACCCTTTCATCTAATGCCATCAATAAATAAGGTCAAACAATTTTATGGTTTGGTTGTTCTTATAACTACTATCATTACAACAACAAATTCATATTATGCGCCACCAACACCATGTCAGGGCAGTCATTGTCTCATTGTTAAGCACCTATTACCCCACCAACATTTTAGTCTTGCAAACTCATTTACCCCATTATTAATTCATTCAAGAATCAAATAGAATTTTCTTCAACACTCCTAGGATAAGAGAAAGCATGGAAATGCAAGCTGCAATGCTTTTAGAGTACAAAAATAAATTTCATTCATTATTTTAGAGTACAAAAGGAATTAGAGATTATTATCTTTTACCTTTTTAAGTGGCTTYACTCGTTAAAGGTTTATTGATTCAAGTTATGCAACCAAAAACCAAAAAAATTTAAGGTCGATCACAATAAATTATAAAGTATAAACACACTCCAATATGTTCAAACAGTAAGAKCATACAACTCGCACGAAAAAATTGACAAGCAAACAAAATTAGGGACATATTCAAGCACAAATCAACCCCTAAATTCAGACATTTAGGGTTCATTCTCAAGTAATTTCGGCTTAGATTTTAACTAATAATATGCTCACACAAGATTAATCACAAGCATATAACAATTCAAGAGCAAAATTAACCATGAACAAGATAGAAAATAAAACAATCGACACAAAACAACAAGGTCAGTGCCCAAAATCCGAAAAATTGAACAAAAATTTCCAAAAAAAAATCACTGATCAAAGATGAGCCGAAGGATTACCTTTTCAATATTTAGAGTAACTTCGAACAATTTTAGGTGAGAATTGCAAAGAAATCAACTGCAACAACTACGAACAATTTRGGGTGGGAATTGCGAAGCAAAACCTAGGTTTTGAGAATTGAGAATTACGAAGTTAAAAAATGAAGATGATGAGATGGAGATAGAAGATGATGGAATGAAGATTGACGATGACGGAAGATGAAATTACCTTCATTTTGGGAGGATGATGGAATGGAGATTGACGATGTCAAGGCATTCGTTTTGGAATGGGTATTTGTGGAAGCTTAATGAAGTTTCCAAACAAATGAAAATGAAAATGTGCCGCGTCTTTTTAGTGTTATCTCGCTTAAAATGATATAATGCAGCATTTCTTAAAATATGTTGCTACAAAGTGTTACTTAAATCTTCAAATGTTGCTAACAAGTGTTGCTTAAATCTTCAAAAGTGCAACGCTTTCAAATAAATGTTGCTTAAACTTTAAAAGTGTTGCATAAAAATCAACTATGCAACACTTAAGTTAAAAGTGTTGCCACTTTTTAATTTTGGTTAAAACAAAAGTAACACTTATGCAAAATGTTACGAGTATATTATAGCCTTAGCCTAGTTTTGTAGTAGTGGTAGTAAAATAATGTCGCGAAAAAATTATTTTGGTTTTATTTTCATACGTGCATCAACCAAAAAAGGCAACAAAATCGCAGCAATTAAGGAAAAAATGTTGGGCGCTATTGCGCCCAATTGGGCGTAATTTTGCACACTTTGAGTGGGTTATACACGCCATTTTCCTATACATAAAAGGCCATGGCTTTACATTTTAGAACAAGACCATCACCCAATGTTATTCTGCTCTATTCTCCCCTTTCTCTCTCTATCTCTCTCTCTCTCTCTCTCTCTCTCTCTCAAATTCACATCAAAAGTCTCTAAATAATTAAACATATTTTCACATTAAATTAAAGTTCTTTCAAAAGTTATTTTAAGGGTTCTTTAAGGTTCTTAAGGTTTCATCAAGGTGCTTGAGGGTTTTCAAAGGGTCTAATGCATCATCCTCGATCGAAAGCACCATGTTGCAAGGTTAGTTTGAGGCCAATGTTTGCATGTAAAATTGACTAACAAATATTTGACTTGTATCAAAATGATTATTAGGAAAACTTTTAATTCTTGTTGAATGCTTYCGTGCTTGCAAATCACAACCTTTTTTCACGTCTGAAACAAGACCAACAAATTATATGTTCTCACTCCTAATAAGACTAATTCTTGAAAAATGGCTTTTAGGCACCTTGAATATGGCATTAAGCAAAGCGATCACCACTGATATAGTTTTACATGCAACTATTTTCGTTAAGTAACCTGCCTAGTAATTGCATGCTTAGGGTTAACACGAAAATATGTTTGTTGTTGTCTTTTTTACAATCGACTTGCAATGATCGAGTAGAGGCCGCTTGATGCAGGCAGGGGGAGTGTTGTGCACTANTTCAAGAGCAAAATTAACCATGAACAAGATAGAAAATAAAACAATCGACACAAAACAACAAGGTCAGTGCCCAAAATCCGAAAAATTGAACAAAAATTTCCAAAAAAAAATCACTGATCAAAGATGAGCCGAAGGATTACCTTTTCAATATTTAGAGTAACTTCGAACAATTTTAGGTGAGAATTGCAAAGAAATCAACTGCAACAACTACGAACAATTTRGGGTGGGAATTGCGAAGCAAAACCTAGGTTTTGAGAATTGAGAATTACGAAGTTAAAAAATGAAGATGATGAGATGGAGATAGAAGATGATGGAATGAAGATTGACGATGACGGAAGATGAAATTACCTTCATTTTGGGAGGATGATGGAATGGAGATTGACGATGTCAAGGCATTCGTTTTGGAATGGGTATTTGTGGAAGCTTAATGAAGTTTCCAAACAAATGAAAATGAAAATGTGCCGCGTCTTTTTAGTGTTATCTCGCTTAAAATGATATAATGCAGCATTTCTTAAAATATGTTGCTACAAAGTGTTACTTAAATCTTCAAATGTTGCTAACAAGTGTTGCTTAAATCTTCAAAAGTGCAACGCTTTCAAATAAATGTTGCTTAAACTTTAAAAGTGTTGCATAAAAATCAACTATGCAACACTTAAGTTAAAAGTGTTGCCACTTTTTAATTTTGGTTAAAACAAAAGTAACACTTATGCAAAATGTTACGAGTATATTATAGCCTTAGCCTAGTTTTGTAGTAGTGGTAGTAAAATAATGTCGCGAAAAAATTATTTTGGTTTTATTTTCATACGTGCATCAACCAAAAAAGGCAACAAAATCGCAGCAATTAAGGAAAAAATGTTGGGCGCTATTGCGCCCAATTGGGCGTAATTTTGCACACTTTGAGTGGGTTATACACGCCATTTTCCTATACATAAAAGGCCATGGCTTTACATTTTAGAACAAGACCATCACCCAATGTTATTCTGCTCTATTCTCCCCTTTCTCTCTCTATCTCTCTCTCTCTCTCTCTCTCTCTCTCTCAAATTCACATCAAAAGTCTCTAAATAATTAAACATATTTTCACATTAAATTAAAGTTCTTTCAAAAGTTATTTTAAGGGTTCTTTAAGGTTCTTAAGGTTTCATCAAGGTGCTTGAGGGTTTTCAAAGGGTCTAATGCATCATCCTCGATCGAAAGCACCATGTTGCAAGGTTAGTTTGAGGCCAATGTTTGCATGTAAAATTGACTAACAAATATTTGACTTGTATCAAAATGATTATTAGGAAAACTTTTAATTCTTGTTGAATGCTTYCGTGCTTGCAAATCACAACCTTTTTTCACGTCTGAAACAAGACCAACAAATTATATGTTCTCACTCCTAATAAGACTAATTCTTGAAAAATGGCTTTTAGGCACCTTGAATATGGCATTAAGCAAAGCGATCACCACTGATATAGTTTTACATGCAACTATTTTCGTTAAGTAACCTGCCTAGTAATTGCATGCTTAGGGTTAACACGAAAATATGTTTGTTGTTGTCTTTTTTACAATCGACTTGCAATGATCGAGTAGAGGCCGCTTGATGCAGGCAGGGGGAGTGTTGTGCACTACTTCATCCTTACCCTTGTCCCCTAATTCATGACCTTTGGTGCACGTCCAGATAATGTAGTCCTTCGCCTTGTATTATGTCTGGACAAGGCTTCAAACGGGTTTTGTACCTCCCGGAAAGAGTGCGATGTCGACTTTCTCTACTCATGTTTTCCAATATAATACACACAAGTCCATGAATAATCACACTATACKAAAGCAAGAATTTAATTCAAGCAAAACAAGGTCTCACCAAGGATTGTACCCCACGAGGCAGAGAGACCAAATCTGATCCCGCTCGGGAATGCACCGTCACTCGTACAAAAATATATCACACATGATATATTTTCCTAATATATTTTATGTTGCATTCTCAACTACCATCAATCAAACAAGAAAGTCGTCCTTTTCGAACCTGCAAGTATATCACCAAAATGACACGCCTTCTTTAAAAACTCATACAAAGATCAACATAGTGATCGAGAACGATATCCTTTTCGAAATCATCATGTTGTGTTTTCTCTTGGTCGATGCGAACATCATTCTTTTTTAATACATCAAGCATCAATCAAACAAGAATATCATTCTTTTCAAACCTGTAAGTATATCACTAAAACAAGAACGTCTTTTTTTGAACTTGTACAATTATCACCACAATGAGAACACCATCASTACTAAAAAAAACCTTTCGCATCGCCTGAAAATGGCCTACCGTGTCGCCTTTAYCCCGTCGCGATAGCCCCGACAAGATAGGTGTCATACCTAATGCGTCGCCTCTAGAGGCGACGCATTAGGCATGTTTATGCGTCGCCTTCTATATAAGAGGCGACGCGAAAGAACATTTTCTATGCATTGTGATAATTAG
>SNQN01004317.1:14712-37084 GCA_008642245.1 Bassia scoparia
GTGGAGGAGTGGTTCGAGGTGCAGATGGTGGTTGGATTATTGGTTTCGCGGTCAAGCTTCGTGCTTCTGATGCCCCTTCTGCCGAGCTGCGTGCTGCKATKTTCGGGCTKAACTTCATGCGTATCATGGGCTATGAGGAWTTCGACTTGGAAATGGATGCTCAAGCCATTGTTTCTCTTTTGGGCACTAAGGTTGACTTCAACAAACATGCTTTGGGTCCTCTTTTATGGGATGCGTCGAATATCCTTGGTTCGTTGTCCGGAGTAAATGTGATGTATGTGCCTCGTGACTTCAACATTATTGCTCATGGTCTTCCCGGTTATGGCATTGGTATGCAATGCGCAAAAACCCTGTTCAAGGACCTCCCATCTTTCTTGGAGGATAGTTTTAGGAAGGAGAATGGTAGTGTGGTTGGGCAGGGCTAAGGCCTTACTCCTTCCCCCTTTATTTCTAAATTGTTGTAGGCATTTTCAATGCCCTCTGTTGTTTTTTCATTTCAGTATGTATGTATTTGTTTGGGCTGACTTTGGCCTTTTTCGGTTTGCTAAACTTTTGTACTCGTTGTGTCCTTTGGTTCAGTTGACCAAGGACTTTTAATGTTACTCCTTTTAGTTTAAAAAAAAACTATCAATGTATAAAAATGTATAGTAAAGCGGGGTCTTGTTTGATTCCCGTTAATGAGTAGAATATTAATTATAATATTCAATTAATATATTTTTTTTACATATATACATTTAAAGATATAAACAATACAAAACATACATTAGGAAGCGTATGAATAGTAAATCGATACATCTTCATGGAACGGAGGAACGAAGTACAAAAAAAAATTACTTCTTCTGTTTAAAAATAATATTTCTAGAAAAACCCTACTACCTTATCTCAATAGAAAATAAAAGAAAATTTTCTGCTTAAATCATAAATCAAAATAAACAATAAGATTAAGAGGAAAAAAAGATTTATGATAAAAAGGGGGTAAATAAAAAAAACAAGCTACTCTTATAAATATAACTATATATTTTTGACAGGAATATAACTATATATTAAAAGTTTAAAACTAAACAAAAAAATCTTATCTAATTAAAAAAAACAAAAAGTGACTTCTTGAAAAAACATTAATTCTGAAAAAAAACCCTATGTATTTCATCTAAACAAAAGTAAAATAGAATTCTTTACTTCAAAAAATAAAACAAAAAAATATACTCGTAGGAAATTTAAATTTTTACAAAAAAAATGTTTATCCTAAAAGACTTCGCACGCAAATGCATGCATTTTTTAGGTATGCGTGCATTTAATTGTTATCTTGTTATTTATTAATTGAAACCCTTAATTTAATTACTTTAAACCTAGTTCCTTTACTTTGGACCTAGGCACCAGGGGGTTTGTAGATAGGAGTGAGGTGAAAATGAGTATAATATTTCCATAAAGCTTAATTCTCATGTTTTATTAATTTCCACATTTCAATTATTCCTATTCACATTCTCATTCTATATTTCCCAAATTCCACTTAGATTGGAATATTTTATGAATTTTCACCTTTTAATTCATATTCTATTCCCATTCAATATTCCCCAAATTCTCATTCACACTTGTCAAACACTCGCTAGTTCCATTCTATTCTTATGTTGAGTTAGATTCGAGCTAGTTTGATTTATTATGAACCTTGTTCCCGAATTTCTTTAGCAAACCAAACTAATTACTCGCAGACTCATGGTACGATTACATGATGATTTGCATTACTTGTGACTTGCTTCCTTATTAATGGCATGATTCTTTGCACTTGTCGAATACTCCTTCAACATTCTCCACAATTAATCATTATGACCTTGACACGCACACTTAGAATTGAAAACAAGATTAAGATGTTAACCTTTTTTTATTATGTCATAATCAAAACATATAGGTTCATGTTAAATGGTTATGCAACGACATTATTATTACAGACAATGTTACAGAGGCCTAATCACTTTTAGCAATTACAGATAGACTAAGGTTTCAAATTGAATCATGTAGAGCCTAAGCTTTGAGCTTAAATAAAGCCAGTCTGATATAAATAATAAACTCCCTCCATTTCTCCAAATTCATGTCATAAAGAAAATTGACACTATTCGTTAGTTGCAAGAATCTTCTAAATTCCTGTCAATATATAAGAATGGATATTCAAGTGGAGTCTTATTAAAATCGTATTAACAAGTAGTTTATTAAAATTCAATTTTATAATTTGTACTCATGTACAATTAAAAATATTTCACTTGTAAATTGCATGTGCATTGACAAACTTGTAAAGTAGAAGTGATAGGAATCTAGTGGAACATTGGGAATATAAGAGATTAGACAATAAGTATATGGTAATAAACATTATTGTTTTATATAACTGAACAAGCCAATGTCACAATGTAAAACAGGGAAATGGTGATTTCTCGCCCTAACAAGTTACGTACAAAGCTCTCAATCGTGGGGTTAAAACGACTATTTAAACCCCCGATGGAGCAATGAACTAACTAATGAAATAGTGATAACTTACACGCTTAAATTCAAAATACAACAAAACCATGCATATTCTAGTACTAAAAACTTAGTACTATTCCTCAAATATAACCATAATGGATGATGAAGTTACAAAAATACACACATTTAAATCAACACGTTATTCCGCCTTTAAAAATGGACGAAATAATACATGAAAAATGAATAATTGGAATTAAGGGCATTTTGAGGTACCCTCTTGGTCTTCCAGTTGTTGTAGCATGGACATAAATACTTGTAGCCATAGGTCCCGGTGGTACACACAGCATTTTAAGCAACACTCATGCAAAGAACACGCAATCATGAATACGGTTGGTGTTACCTTTGAGCACCTATACCTGCATCGCCCCGAGCATTCTGTTCAATTACACACAAACGTATAATTAGATTACTATAGTTATCTACTATATACGGAAGACAAATGAGTCGAGGGAGGACATTTAAACCTATGCTAATTGTACACAAACCATCATTCATTCAATTTAATATAGACTAGCACGCAATAACTCGGATGCACAAGCACATTTAGGGTTAGCCAATTGATATGAGATAGCCAATGAAACAATTTAATTAGGTATAGTTAATACAACATGTTGCACAATATATGCCCTATCATAAATTAAGACCTTCAAATTGACATAAAAGTATCACATATATATTATGTTCAAACTCTTGATTTCTTGATGCCTTAATTAAGGGAAGAGTAACATGTATTACACTTTGGTAATGCGTTAAGTTGATACATTATAATGAAGCATTTGCTTCATTTGCAAGACTATGAAATATCATACTCACATTTATGATTTAATGTATCAAATCCCATAACTTCATGAACACAATTCTTTATTCTTTTCTGTTTTTTGAATGCTTATTTATTTTTTGTCCGTTAACAACATTTTAAAAATTATTAAAAAGGACAAAACCTCATGAAGATTAATAATATCTACATTATTTCGAGTGCGAAAAGGTAAGGCTTCAATTGTTAAAGAAGCATCAACATTGTTACTACTTACGGTAAGGCTTCAAACTCCCATCCCGTATTGGTAATGCCTTGCCAAAAGCCTATAAACAAAAACCATATACGCATCAAAACAATAATAATAATCCGTTAATCGGTATATATAAATATGCATAAAACTTCATCTATAAGTGAATTTATACTACAAAATAGTATGATTTCTGAGATATACAAAAATTATTTTGTTACAAACATTCAATCACGTAACAATATGCATTATTAGAAAACGTATTATATTTCACGATGTGTAAACAAATGACTAAATAAAAGGAATTATACTCAGTAGCAAGCATAGAAATGACAAGGAAACCAAGAGCACAGAAAGAGCCTTCATATTGGCCATTTTGCTCCAAAAATAAGGAGACTAAGAAGAAGAAAAAAATACTAAGGAGTTTTATGAATGAGTTAATAAGAGGATTAGAGCTTAATGACTAGGTTAGTTAATAAGGGGTATTTATAGTTTTATACATTGTTGAAGTACAACATAAGTTGATTAGGCCCCATATGACACTATTACGCTTTTGCATTGACTTTTTATTATTTTTACCAATATTGTCCCTCTCCCCGCTAATATTGCTGACCTCTTCTTGAGAAGAGTAGTGTAGTCTAGTACGAGTAATTAAAAATATGATCAAATTCTCATTTCAATAAAAATAAAGAAAAAAGTATAATCAAGTTTAAGAAATTGGAATTAGTTTTTAATTAGGAGAGTACTTAAGGTTTAAGAATAATCTATGCTATATTCTTTGTAGTATTAATAAGGCAGAGCACTTAATGTGCAGGTTTGTCACATGATAAGTAGATGATGCTAKTTGCTCCATATATACTTCTATAGTTCTATCCAAAAAATTACAAAGTAAAATGTCCTAATTTAATAGAATGAAGATCTAAGCTAATTTATGAATATTAATGTTAGGGCGGTCTGTTTATTTCAGTTGAAAAAACTGAATTGAATTGTGTATGAGAGAGGAAAAATTAGATTAAGAATTGAATTGAGCTGGAAAAAAAATTAAAGTAAACAGACCTTTAATGTCTACTAAACTAAAAATAAGTTGAACAAAGGCTTTGGGTTGGTGCCTTTACCAGAGCCCAGAGGTTATTATAACTCAGCTCTATTTTACAGAAAGGAAATTTTAGTTCAACATTTAAAAAAAAAAATACTCGGTACTTTGTAAATAAAGAAATTAGCATATTTTTACTCATTTTTTATTCGATCATTGAAAAATGTTTTATATCAGAGAGTAATATTTTCTATTGAAAACTATTTTACATCAAAACAAACGAAGTTTCAATGGAAACGATAGCGTAATTGAGTAACAAATGATTAATGAATGTTTCAATCCTTAGAAACTCTCATTTGAGAATTTTGAGGCACTTTAGAAGTACATACATGATACATATAGTAGAATGGTCACAACTTTCTTTTGTCCTTTCACATATAAGTATAGAAATATTGTTATAGTTTTGTACCCTAAAAGTCAATTCAAGACCCCTACTTCAAAATCTACTTAATCATTATTATTGATTGAGCAGGTGAGCACCGCTTATAAGTAATAATAGTGGTGCTACCGTGATAGCTAGTACGSTCCGTAGTACTAAACGCTTTGACACCAAAATTAATGAGTTAAATGCAGTGTAAATATGTAATTCATGCATCTCTAATTTCTTGCCCTTCCCTTCCTTTTAAGGTATGATCAAAACAATATTCTATGCAAATGTTGTGTTTAATACGCAATTAACCAAATTAAACAACAAATATACGGTAGTGTACTTGTGAATTTGTGATATGCAATTGTGGAGTTTTGCATTAGTAAATTTTATTGTACTTCGAGGAGTCTTACAAAATAATGATGTGGACAAGATTCGATTTCAAATCTTTGACACCACCTTTGAAGATTTTAACCAACTAATCTAGCCGACACCACTATACTTTTGCAAGTAATTAATAACAATAATGTGTGCAATAAACCAATAGGTCATGGATCATATAGTAGATTATTCTTGAGTTTAAGTCTTAAGTTGTGAGAAAGCTTAAGAAATTAAATATAGTACAAAGTACAATACAATCTTATGAAAGCTAGGTACAATCTCATGAAGGCAACAGAATTGATTTTTTCGTCACACTTTCACCGGCACAAGTGCAACATGCAACATCCTTTATTCACTTTACAAGCTGCAAAAAATATAACTTTCATGATGATTGCTGAATGCTGATTGCAACAATTTTGATATAAATTCCTCTTTTTCAAAAGTAAATAAAAAATAGAGATAAAAAAAATCTCTATGAGTAGTAAATTTACAAAAATAAATATGAAATACTAGTACTGAACTTTTATCTTTCATGCAAATACGGAGTATTTTGCATTACTTTATATTTCCTCTGTACAACGTAGTTATGCACATATAGTCCACACTCTACATACATAGTTAAAGAAAAAACAAGTGATGAGATAAGAAAAAACAAATGAATATTACTCAGTATATGATCAGAAGAGAGATAAACCATAAGAAATAATATATTGTATGATAATAGAAATGTAACACTTCAAATAAGTATAGATGCGTAACACTTGATAATTGATATGAAAACTTCTTTAACAAATGTAGCAATTAATAAAGTACGAATTAAATAGAACTCATTTATATAAATTTGTCAGCAAATAAAAAGCGAAATATTGATTTGATCAATCTTACAACTCCGTATCTCAATTCAACGGGAATTGCAAGTTGTATGAAACTAGATTAGCTAGCTAGGGTCAAATCAATTTGATAATGACAAAATATCATGTACATTAATTAATACTTTAATTTGAAGGTAGTTGCTTATGTTAACATTTAAGAAAAGAAATTTAGGTCATACATACACCTTCAAAAGTCGTATAGATGACGTTTGTGATCAAGAATAATACCAAGTTGCTCAACTCAAACGAAAAGCAAGGTATATAGATATATATATATATATTTTTTTTTGGCAACGATTATAGATATATTATGGAGTAGTTTTTTTTTAAGAATTTATTTAGGTAATACTAGCTAAGTTAAATTTAGTTCTATTCATTAGTCAGATGTTCAATGTGACATACAATATCTAGCCTTTCAATTTGAATTCATATAATAAATCTGGATCGAAAAATGGCAAACCATCGTAATTTAGCAAACTCAACTATTGTTATTATGTTTTGATAACTAATTGTATTATTATTAAGGTAGGAGTAGTACTATAATTTGCATAGTATGAACAAATATGGACAAATTAAGTAGATTATTGTGTGAAAGAAAGTAATAAGAGAAAAGTAACATGTGGTATCATTAAAACAAGAGTCAAAAGACGCAAACATTGGACACCGTACATCACACATTTACAACATACAGTTGATGGAACGACTAACGGACATATTGCATGTGCATGAGCCCTACATCACATGCAAACTTAACCCACTAGACAATGCGTGTTGTTAGCACCATTTATTTTCTCATGCCTAATTATAAATCAACTACTAATCGGATTAATAATCATACATCAGATTTGCATTATTGAATTCGATGATTTTCGAGATGAGATTCATGAGTACTGAATTGGTCACTTGAAACCTGATACAATCTAGCATTCTAATTTCTAGCATGAGAGGACATGTCTTGTGTAAATGTTAATACGGATACAACATTTTGTTAAGACAATGCTATTTTCGCACCGAGGTGGTCGGTCTCCCCGGCTATAAACATGTTTTTGAAAGTTTAGTTTAGCACTGGTCGTGAATCGTCACGACAAAAAACTTAAAAAATACAAAATACTATAGTTTTAATAGTAAACCTTTCTTACTAACGTTCCGGTGTCCGTTAGCAATATCGTAATAAAAAATTCAACACTAGCTAAATTGAAATAATTAGTATCCCGAAGGTAAATAAATTATTAAAGCTAATGGTTGATTGAAATATAAGAATATGTTATACACCCTATCGGCCGAAACGAAATCATAAATGCGAAAGTAAAAATCTTAAAAAAAGAGTGAGGATGAAGAAGATGGAACATCGTAGGAAGAAGGTGGTTGCATGTGGCTATAACTGTCAAGAGAAACATGCATAGTATGGAATCACCGGATGAGATGAGATGAGATGAGATGAGATGAGATCTAGTGCATTTAAGGCCATTTTCTCTGTTGCGTCAACTTACTACTCGATCGTACGTACTTGTATTTTTATTCGTTGCTTTATTTACATTTTCTTGTATGTTTAACACTACGTCGTCTACTCTTCTATCACTACTTATTACTGATTCTATTTAATACTCCATTCTAGATAATATAAGTATATACATAAATAAATTAATAATTCTTCCATCTATTACTGGCAAGAATCAGTAATAATGATCAACCACATTGTACAAATTTATTGTTTCCAAGTAAGCCTTATATTTGTAAATCATATAAACTACTCCATTTATTTATTTTTTTGTTGAAAACTATTTTAATTCATAAGGAAATCATTTCCTTTTCAAACAAGTGAGTCTAATGATATTCACTTTGAAGAGGGTATTTATAGTAACTTAATAAACTTGTCTCAATTAATTATTACTTATATTGAATTTGTTAAATTATACGTACATATTGATAATAAGTGTTTTTTTTTTTTGCGTATGAGCCACAAGGGCGGGATACATTATAAAAGGGAGGGTGTGTAAAGATTAGATTTGAACCTCTAACCACAGTCCACAGGATCAAATGTGAAGTTGAAGTCACTGCTCCAAACCCCTTCTCATACTATATTAAGTTGAAAGATGCTATGGAGTAGTTCAACATGTCATATTTTATCAAGACAAAGACTTAGATAGTACTATATTGTTATACTCTCACGTCTTTTTTACTTGCTACATTTTTCTTATTTAGTGTCTCTAATTACTTGCTACATTTCTTATTTTGGTGTGTGATCCCATACATATTTCCTGTTCTACCCCCACTTTTGCTTTTTCCTATCATAAATCCAATAAAGTAACCTTTTATTATGTTTTATCTCATCATTTATGTACTAGGCTATGAGACTTGCAGATTTCATTGGTCTTAGTAAAAAACAAATTGTAGCAACTAAAAGAAGGCCCATAAAAAAATAAAAAAATTAAAAGAGACAAAGGGAGTATGATTTTTTAAATAAAGTTGGAAAATGGATATCTAAACAATAAGGGTTGTTTGGTATAACATAAAGGGTTGTGGTAATAAAGTTCAATTCATTATGGTAACCAACTCTTGCCCTCTTCGAACCCAATGAAACAAATCACATTTTTATATGAACTTTAATAAACTAGGGTTCATTCTTAGAGAAGACTCTTGAATTGTAACCTTGTAACTAGACCTGGCAATGGATCGGGGGTGGGATCGATGGAGTTCAATCCGCCTCCATTCGCGAACCATCTGGTATTCACTGATCCATCCATCACCGAATTATTTATAATTTACATCTGATCCATCCATCATTTATGGATGAATTGGATTTTTAACGGATTTCACATTAATTTTTATATAGGACAATTTCATTGTTATTAAGAATTTAAGCTCTAATTTCACAATAATACAATAGTTTCAAGATACGACTATCAAAACCTATTATTACTATGTTGAGGTAGGAATAAACAGGTAAAAAAAAATGTAGGAAATTTAAATGAAATATATATTTTTTTTTGTATAAAATAAGCGGATGATGGATGTATAGGAGGATGGTTCGGGCAACGAATGGAGGCAGCTCCACGCACTAATACACGACCCGACACCTGATCCACCAGTCACCCGATTAAAATCTGCAATTTTTGGTTTTCATCGTCGAAAACAATCAAGTGGGTCGAATATCCATCGGAGTAGGGTGAAAAATTACCAGGTCTAGTTGTAACATGTTTACTTTCTTTCATTTTAATAAATGAAAGAAATCACATTATTCTCTTTGAAATTTTGATAAACAAATGGAGTGAAAAGAATGACATACTCTACTTTAGTCATATACTATACTGTTCATTTACTCAATATTCACGACTAGAAGCAAATCAATGTTCCTCCGTTCTTTTTTTACTTGTTGATGCGTATTCATAACATCAATATAATTTATTTAGTATTATTTTATTTTATTTTTTGAGTCATCTATTAATTGCGAGATTGAGATACGTCAGTCCAAAAGCTACGCGTGATTGATAGATTAGGAGTTTGTTAGGTAGTTAGGATATTATCTTGATATTAGATTTAATATTTTAGTTTGTTAGGATAATTCTAGTTGTTAGAGTAGTTAAGATATTTAGTTTGTTAGGATATAATTAGTTATTTCACAGATATATTTAGTTGTTACGTGGATATGATAATACCCTATCCTAGTAGTTTATTTTCAGATTTGTTTGTACTATAAATATGGGATGAATCAGTTAATAAAATTAAGTTTTGTTTTGAGTTAATCAAGTAGCGTTGCTATGTGGTGCGCCACTTCTCATAAGGTTGAGGCCGAGTGAAACCCCTTGTAGTTGAGGCTATCAAGTTTTGTCTAACAATTTATATTAGTTATTCAATTAAATCTTCCACAATAAAATAATTAGAACTCACTAGTGTTTGCCGATAGTTTGTTGATAAACTATCTCACGCAACCACATCAACTTGCATCTTTTCCTATTTAGGAAGTTGCAAACTACATACTTGCATCTTTTCCTTTTATAGTAGGAAAATGGAATAAATAATCCCAACTTTTGACCATCCGCTCATAATAATCCCAAGTGAAGTTAATCTCAAAATAATCCGAACTTGTAGTCACATCTTCTCGTATTAAGCCTTTACTAGAAATAACCTATGAAAAGAGGTAAACTTGGATGATTAACCTGTTTGACTTGTTTAATTACATTTGACCTTCTTAATTAATTTTTAATAATACAATTAATTAAAATTAATCTTTAATAAATACATCACTTATAATTAATCTAAGCCCAACCACCATCAATCCCAGCCACAACCACCATCAACCCCAAAAAAAAAAAGACGACGCCACCGCACCACCTTCACCCCACCCTAGCCCTGTTTCAGACCCGCAACTCAATTGAACTAGCGAATCCTAACAACCAGACCGAGATCTCCCATTCGGATTTGATAGTGCGTGGTGGTTCGAGGTGCAAGGGCCTGCGATGGAGGTGGTGGTGCGACAGTGGGTATTAGTGATGGTGCAGTGGAGAGAGAATTGAACGAGAAGAGAGAAGTTGACGTTGTGGTCGTACTGATGATCTGCGGTGGTCAATCGAACCTAAGAGAGGGGTAGGTGTTGCGTCGCTGCAGGTGGTGCGAAGGAGAAAGAGGGTTGAACCCCTTGTTTTCGAACTTTTGTTAGCGAAAGAAGGCTGCTGGGTGGTGGCCGGCTTGACGGTTGTGGTGTCTAGATGACGCGTCGATTTGGCATGGGAATGAGTGGTAGTGGGGATCTGAGATGGTGGTCCATGGTTAAAGAGAGAGAGAGGTGAGGGGGGCTTTGAGTGACAAAACTAAAAAAAGAAAATTAAAATAAAAATTAACCTGCTTAATAGGTTAAAGGTTAAAAGGATCATTTGGGAAGATGTTACTACAAGTTCGGATTATTTTGAGATTAACTTCTGTTGGGATTATTGAGCGGATGGTCAAAAGTTGGGATATTTATTTCATTTTCCTTTATAGTAAATGCCCCCATCAAAAAAATACAACCATATCCTTATAAATAATAAAATAATACTCCGATCCCCGTTTTTTTTAGTTGTTCACTTTCCTCTTTGGGCCGTTTTTAAATAGAGTTCCAAACCAATCTAAAAATAACCTTTTTACCTTTTACCTACTTTATTTACTCTAACATTAATGAATTACTCATTACTAAAGTCAACTTTCATTATTTTACCCAATCTATTCACCCAAAATTACTATTTCCCATAAAATTTCATTCACCCATTTACTCTTTTACCTAACTTATTCAACTTTTTACCCAACTTACTCAACTATTTTATTCAACTCAATCAACTCTTAAAAACCGTTCCAAAATGGTATGGAACATCTAAAAAAAAACGGAGGGAGTATAAATCTCATTTGCATGTGGGTTCACTTTCAAACTTTCTTCCTTAATCCATATTTTCTCTTTATTCTTTATTACAGTATATAATATTCATCTTTTGGGATCAATTATGTTATTACTCTGTCTTCCTTAATTCTCGTGCACCACTAGTTGGATGCGAGTAATAAAGAACGGAGAAAGCATAATGACAAAATTTCAGATAAGTGAAAAGTGAAATGACAATATTGTAAATACGTGAACAAATGAAAGTGTATGTATACAAAAATTTAAATTTAGCGATTTATTATTGACCTTTGTTTACATTTTTCATACTCCCTCTATTTCACTGAATTCCTGACACTTCTACTTTACATGTTTGCCAATACACAATTTACAAGTGAAATATATGTAATTGTACATGAGTAAAAATTATAAAAAATTGATACTAATAAACTATTTGTTAATATTGACGAGAATTTAGAAGATTCTCATTGCTAATGAAATTTTCCTTATGGCATGAATTTAGTGAAATGGGTGATTATTTGATTTCTTTTAAAAGAAATATATCATTTCCTTTGTATAAAAAATGATTTGAAAAAAAAGTTATATTTGTTTTTTATACAAATTTCATTTGTTACAACATATTTCGTCACGAGTAGGTATATAAGTATATTGAGGAATGAGAATGACAGATAACTGAAGTGATTAGAACTTTTATCTCGGACTCTCAAAACAACAACAATAAAAAGGTTATGTAAGTGTATTGATTGAACATTTGCTAAGTTCATCATAACATTCTCGCAAAGCCTATATTATACAAACCCCCCTACATTGCAAGATACAACCCCCCTAGTATACACGTGCCTTTTTTTCCCATTGCTTTTATTAGTTGTCAAATATTTATATCTATCTAATTTTATTTAATTAATGATTTTTTATTTTTTATTTTTAAAAAAATCATGCGTGAGAGATAACAGGGGAGGGGAATAAATCATGTGTCACATAAGCTAGGGGGAGGGGGGGTTGTATTTTGCTAGATAGAGGGATTGTACCTAATAATTTGCGACATTCTAATAAAAAAAGAGTTCATCATAACATTATTCATAAAACAATAAAAGCTCAAATCAGCCCATATGCTAGATAAAGGCTTTCCACAAAATTGAAAATTTTAGTTGTACAAATATTATTTTTCTTTTCTTGGCTGTGTTAGATCAAGCCCAATTCGTACTTCATCATTCTTGGACATACCTTTTAACAAACCCAAAGTAAAAAAAATGGACTCTAAAAAGTGATGGTAATTCTGATATGTTGGGCCTGTATTTTAAGAGCAATTTTCTTTATCTTTTTTATGTGATAATTTCACTCAATTTACTTAAAATGCATAAAATAAGTAAGATATGTATGAATAATATACGATTACTAGTCTAAATAAATTTGTAAATTGATCAATACCCTTATCCTAGTAGTTTATTTTCAGATTTGTTTGTACTATAAATATGGGATGAATCAGTTAATAAAATTAAGTTTTGTTTTGAGTTAATCAAGTAGCGTTGCTATGTGGTGCGCCACTTCTCATAAGGTTGAGCCGAGTGAAACCCCTTGTAGTTGAGGCTATCAAGTTTTGTCTAACAATTTATATTAGTTATTCAATTAAATCTTCCACAATAAAATAATTAGAACTCACTAGTGTTTGCCGATAGTTTGTTGATAAACTATCTCACGCAACCACATCAACTTGCATCTTTTCCTATTTAGGAAGTTGCAAACTACATACTTGCATCTTTTCCTTTTATAGTAGGAAAATGGAATAAATAATCCCAACTTTTGACCATCCGCTCATAATAATCCCAAGTGAAGTTAATCTCAAAATAATCCGAACTTGTAGTCACATCTTCTCGTATTAAGCCTTTACTAGAAATAACCTATGAAAAGAGGTAAACTTGGATGATTAACCTGTTTGACTTGTTTAATTACATTTGACCTTCTTAATTAATTTTTAATAATACAATTAATTAAAATTAATCTTTAATAAATACAATCACTTATAATTAATCTAAGCCCACAACCACCATCAATCCCAGCCACAACCACCATCAACCCCAAAAAAAAAAAAGACGACGCCACCGCACCACCTTCACCCCACCCTAGCCTGTTTCAGCACACCGCAACTCAATTGAACTAGCGAATCCTAACAACCAGACCGAGATCTCCCATTCGATTTGATAGTGCGTGGTGGTTCGAGGTGCAATGGGCCTGCGATGGAGGTGGTGGTGCGACAGTGGGGTATTAGTGATGGTGCAGTGGAGAGAGAATTGAACGAGAAGAGAGAAGTTGATCGTTGTTGGTCGTACTGATGATGCTGCGGTGGTCAATCGAACCTAAGAGAGGGGTAGGTGTTGCGTCGCTGCAGGTGGTGCGAAGGAGAAAGAGGGGTTGAACCCCTTGTTTTCGAACTTTTGTTAGCGAAAGAAGGCTGCTGGGTGGTGGCGCGGCTTGACGGTTGGTGGTGTCTAGATGACGCGTCGATTTGGCATGGGAAATGAGTGGGTAGTGGGGATCTGAGATGGTGGTTCCATGGTTAAAGAGAGAGAGAGGTGAGGGGGCTTTGAGTGACAAAACTAAAAAAAGAAAATTAAAAATAAAAATTAACCTGCTTAATAGGTTAAAGGTTAAAAGGATCATTTTGGGAAGATGTTACTACAAGTTCGGATTATTTTGAGATTAACTTCTGTTGGGATTATTATGAGCGGATGGTCAAAAGTTGGGATTATTTATTTCCATTTTTCCTTTATAGTAAATGCCCCCATCAAAAAAATACAACCATATCCTTATAAATAATAAAATAATACTCCGATCCCCGTTTTTTTTAGTTGTTCCACTTTCCTCTTTGGGCCGTTTTAAATAGAGTTCCATTCAATTCATTATGGTAACCAATCTCTTGCCCTCTTCGAACCCAATGAAACAAATCACATTTTTATATGAACTTTAATAAACTAGGGTTCATTCTTAGGAGAAGACTCTTGAATTGTAACCCTTGTAACTAGACCTGGCAATGGATCGGGGGTGGATCGAGTGGAGTTCAATCCGCCTCCATTCGCGAACCATCTGGTATTCACCTGATCCATCCATCACCCGAATTATTTATAATTTACATCTGATCCATCCATCATTTATGGATGAATTGGATTTTTAACGGATTTCACATTAATTTTTTTATATAGGACAATTTTTCATTGTTATTTAAGAATTTAAGCTCTAATTTCACAATAATACAATAGTTTCAAGATACGACTATCAAAAAACCTATTATTTACTATGTTGAGGTAGGAATAAACAGGTAAAGGAAAAAATGTAGGAAATTTAAATGAAATATATATTTTTTTTTGTATAAAATAAGCGGATGGATGGATGTATAGGGAGGATGGTTCGGGCAACGAATGGATGCAGCTCCACGCACTAATACACGACCCGACACCTGATCCACCAGTCACCCGATTAAAATCTGCAATTTTTTGGGTTTTCATCGTCGAAAACAATCAAGTGGGTCGAATATCCATCGGAGTAGGGTGAAAATTACCAGGTCTAGTTGTAACATGTTTACTTTTCTTTTCATTTTTAATAAATGAAAGAAATCACATTATTCTCTTTGAAATTTTGATAATACAAATGGAGTGAAAAAGAATGACATACTCTACTTTAGTCATATACTATACTGTTCATTTACTCAAATATTCACAGACTAGAAGCAAATCAATGTTTCCTCCGTTCTTTTTTTTACTTGTGATGCGTATTCAATAACATCAATATAATTTATTTAGTATTATTTTATTTTATTTTTGTTGAGTCATCTATTAATTGCGAGATTGAGATARGTCAGTCCAAAAGCTACGCGTGATTGATAGAATTAGGAGTTTGTTAGGTAGTTAGGATATTATCTTGATATTAGATTTAAATATTTTAGTTTGTTAGGATAATTCTAGTTTGTTAGAGTAGTTAAGATATTTTAGTTTGTTAGGATATAATTAGTTATTTCACAGATATATTTAGTTGTTACGTGGNGCACGACTCCATAAACATAGACTATGATTGCATAATTAATTAGATTATACAGATTGGTTGTAAGAAATCATTGGTACTTATTCATGGAGCATATGTATGTTCTATTGATTTTTTTAATTAATTGGAATGAATAGCACGAATAAACAGTGGGGAGGGAGAAGAAAGGTTGATATTAAAAAAAATGGTAGCATTGCGAGATTTCTAAATACTCTGAAGAAGGTAAATAATAAGCTTATACATTCGAAAAGATAATAACTGTGAATATGTTTTATAGTGTCTAATAAAGAAAGGAAAAGGTGGAGGACACCAACCAAACAATGATCTTATGGTAACCCAAAAAGGTAAAATAGAAATTAAGTGTAAAAAGAGATGATTTCGAGATTAAGGGGAAAAACACACAAAGGACGGCTGACACGAACATCCAAGTGACAAATGAGAATATCTCGAGTGGAACGAATACTATCTTTATTGAGTCATACATGTTAAATGCTGCAAATTCGAGCACTTTAGATCAATATAGAATACTATTTCCAGTCGGCATAATAAAAGATAAACAAGTCTTCGTTCATTTCCACAAATTGAATTCACTATAATTGCGCTTGAAATTCGTATAGTAATAAAAATAACTAAATAAAAGATTGATTTCATCATGCTCAAATGTTGTTCTTGTTACCATTAGTTACACCGCTAGCTATACATTATGACGTTCCAAGCAATATGTTTTAAATATGTCGTTAATTATTATTTATTTCATTTTCAAAACTAATAATCGTCCAACGAAAATATAATAAAGTGGAATGCAATGTACATGTATTCAATTTTCAGAATATAAATCGCAACTAATTTGGTATCCAAATCAATATAATTCAATTTTAAAATAAGATATTTACAAATTAAATACATAAGCTAATGCAATGCTTTTAAAGTATTACATAAACTAATGCAATGCTTTTAAAGTATTACAACGTGGAACACGGCGCGCATGCGTGCGCCGTGTGCCACTAGTATAATTAAACACACGAGGTTGGTGGTACTCGACTTGTTTGGATCAATCAGGTTAGGGTCTAGTCCATTCAGGTGCATACTTCTTCGAGTTCATCTTAAGTATGTTCCAAAGTTTGGATTCATTACAAATTTTTTTTAATCAAAGTGTTTATTTACAAGACATGTGGAGTTATTCCCCCCCTTTTTTTTTATGTATACGATTATCATCACCATTAAACAAGTTAATGATAGATTATGTAAATAATTGGATAGATAAATTAATTAGTTATGTAAATTAATTTATTCATTATTTAGATTATCTTTGTATAGTTTAACCTAGGTTTTACTTGTATATATATCACGTTAATTATCAATAATAATTTACGGCAAATCATTCTTTCATGGTATCAGCAGTCTAGGTTATTTTCCTCTAACCTACTGATCTCTTCCGCTTCTTCTTTTCCTCTATTCTTTTATTCCCTTCGGTCTTCTTCCATGGCTGAATCCAAAGCAATTCATCCGGCGACTCTCGTCACGAATATCCGTCAACACGTACCTGTCATCTTGGATTCTGCGGGTACCGACTTCAATAACTGGTCGACTCTATTCATGCTTCACTGCCGCGCGTTTTTGGTGATAGATCATATCTGTCCACCCGCCGACATCACGCCGGTGACTAATCCGACGGAGAAGGCCGCTTGGCAACGGCTTGAGGATATCGTTCTTCAATGGATTTATGGCACAATTTCCAAAGATCTCCTCAATTCTGTTTTGGATGTCGATGATCATGCTATCGATACGTGGCGCCGGATTGAAAATTTCTTTCTCAATAGCAAGTCCGCTCGTGCCTTGACGCTTGATTCTCAGTTCAGCAGTACCAGGCTCGAACAGTTTGATGAAGTTAAGCCTTTCTCTTTTCTCCTGTGCGAGGCTCAAGTATTTGGCAGATTGCTTGAAAAACGTTGGTGATAAAGTCTCCGATAATCGCATGGCCCTCCAACTATTGAAGGGACTTTCTAATGAGTATCGTCCTTTCTGATCGTCGGTTCAGCATCTCAAGCCTCTTCCCCCTTTTGATGCGATCGATGCTCGAACTCGAGGAGCAATCTAATGCTGCTGGGCTTCCTGTAGAGGCTCGTGAGGAGGCTAATTTGCACCAGCAACAGCCTCTTTCTTCCCCTGAATCTGTCCAGGTCTCCTCTGCTCCTGTCTTGTCTTCTTCTCGCGGCAATTCTGGCCGCGGTGGGGGCCGCAGAAACAACAACAACAAGCAGGCCCAACAGGACCCTGGGAAAGGGAAGGGTGGACACAACCATCGTGCTAACAACCAGCAGCACCAGCCGCYTGTTTCCTATCAGACGACGCAACAGCAGCAGCAACCGTAGTGGGGTCCTCCTCCGCCGTGGGCTTATTGGCCGCAGCAACCTTGGGCTGCACCTCCCTGTCCGTATCCCACACAGGGGCAGGGACATGCTTCTTGGGCCGCGCCTCGTACTCCGGTCCATTCTTCACAGCAGAGTCTTCTTAGTCCACGGCCAGCTCAAGCTTATTTCACTGCTCCTGCAAGTTCTTATATGCCAACCAATATTGAACAAGCAATGTATACAATGTCCGTTAATAATCCGGCGTATTATATGGATACGGGCGCCACCTCTCATATGACAAATACTGAAGGTAATTTAACTCCCTATTTTCGTTTGAGCAATCATATTAAAAATTCGATCTGTTATTGTTGGCAATGATAGCAATGTTCCGATTAAGGGTTATGGTCATTCTTCTATTCACAATAATACTCTTCAACTAAATAATGTTCTCCATGTTCCCAAATTAGTTCAAAAATCTTATTTTGGTTTCGCAAAACTTTCACCACTGATAATAATGTTTCAATTGAGTTTTGACCGTTTGGGTTTTTGTGAAGGATTACGGACGGGAGCCATCTAGTGAGGTGTAATAGTGGTTGGTGATCTATATCCTTTTCTCACACAATAATTCAGTCTTCCAGCCTTCTTCTTCCTCATGTTTTTGCGGTTTCTCTCCTAGTTTGTGGCATTTTCGTGATTTAGGTCATCCAGGAAATAATGTCTTGCGTCTCTTTGCGTAGTAGTGCTTTAATTGAATGTAATAAAGGATTCTCCTAGTTATTGTTACTCTTCCCCCATGGGTAAAATTAATAAAAACACCTTTTTATGACTCAATGTCTACTACTACTATGCCGTTTGATATCATTCACAGTGATTTCATGGGACATCTCCAGTTTTGAGCCTCAAGGGCATAAATATTATTCTTCTTGATGATTATACAAATTTTTTTGTGGACTTTTCCTTATCTCTACCCAAGTCCCAAGTGTTTGATTCTTTTTCCTTCGAATTTAGCACATATATGAAACTCATATTGAACCGCAACGTAAAAGCTTTCAGTGTGACAGATGGCCGTGGAATTGACAATTGAAATCCTCTCACTAATTTTGTCACAAAAAATGGCATGGTTTTCCGTTCTCATGTTCCTCACACCTCTCAACAGAATGCAAGGTCGAACGTAAAATAAAAAAATTAATAATATTGTTCGTACTCTCCTTTGTCTTCCTTCTCACCTCCATGTTTTGTATCACGCTTTAGCTATGGCCACTTATCTACACAATCTTCTTTGACCTACAAAATTGCTAAGCTATTGCCTCTCCAACGCAAATATTGTACCAAAGAACTCCTGATTATCAACATCTTCGTGTCTTTGGATGTTTGTGTTTTCCCTTATTTTCTTCGACCACGATTCACAAACTTCAATCTCGTTCTAKTCCATGTGTTTTCCTTGGYTATCCTTCTAACKATCGGSGATATAAGTGTTACGACTTGTCTAGTAATAAGATTATCYTTGCTAGACACGTTTGGTTTGATGAGTCAGTWTTCCCTTTCTCTAAGATTTTTACTCCGTCATCCACTTCCTATGATTTTCTTGARAARTCTGATTCTATTCTAGAAAATCCATCTTTTCGTGAATTTAWTTCCCCTCTAATTAGTCCCTCTGATTCATCCGTTGGATTGCCCAATGGGCTTACCTKACCGAGCCCCACTYTGCAGCCTGCTCGGCTCTCCCCTTCGGGCCTCWRCAGCCCACTCARAYCCCAACCGRATCTTTCTTCTTTCACTGGGKCTACTGGGCCGAATCAYTCATCCTCTTCTGATGGGCCGCCTGTTTCCAATRAGCTCCCTTCTCATTCAACTTCCACCCATTCCATGGRTACGCGTAGTAAACATGGTATTTCCAAGCCSAATCCCAAATATCTAMCTCTCCATACCACTGCTTCTTTGTCTCCTATTCCTAAAAATCCRATWCATGCTCTCCGTGACCCTAATTGGAAAGTTGRTATGRAGGATGAATATGATGCTCTTATTGAAAATGGTACATGGGAGTTAGTCCRGCYTCCTTCTAATGCTAWTATTATRCGTTCTTTGTGGATTTTTCGACATAAGACAAAGTCGGATGGKTCGTTTGAGAGGTATAAGGCTCYTTTGGTTGGTYATGGTAAAACTCAARGGGAGGGAATTYYTTGTGATGAAACTTTTAGCCCGGTTGTSAAGCCGGCCACAATTCGCARTGTTCTGAGCATTGCTTTATCCAGGTCTTGGTCTATTCATKAATTAGATGTCAAAAATGCTTTTCTTCATGYTCACTMGAATGAAARTGTATACATGTATCAGCCTTTGGGTTTSAAGGATCCTACTCGCCCYGATCATGTCTGTCTTCTTCGTAAGTCTCTTTATYWTCTGAAACAAGCTCCTCYCGCTTGGTATCAGCGTTTCGCTGATTTTGTGGCCACTATTGGATTTGTTCATAGTAAGTCTGATACTTCGTTGTTCATCTATCGCCATGGTCAAGCTGCTGCATATATTTTGTTGTATGTTGATGATATTGTTCTAACTGCTTCTTCCCAGTCTTTGCGTCAGCATATTATTTCCCGTCTCAGTTCTGAATTTGCTATGAAGGATTTGGGCGAACTCAGTTATTTTTTGGGGATTGCTGTGTCCCGACATGGTACTAATTTGTTTTTGTCGCAACAGAAATATGCTCAGGAAATCATTGCGCGTGTAGGCATGTCTAACTGTAAGCCATCTCTTACTCCTGTTGACTCAAAGGGTAAACTGAGTAAGCATACTAGTCCGCCGTGTGATGATCCCACACTTTATCGTCGATTGTGAGGTGCCTTGCAGTACTTGACTTTTACTCGACCAAACATTTCTTATGCTGTTCAGCAAGTCTGTTTGTTTATGCATTCTCCTTCAGTTGCTCATATGAATGCCTTAAAGCGTATTATACGGTATCTTCAAGGTACTTCTGGTTCTGGCTTGCATTTATATAAGTCATCTGTGTCTTCTCTTCTCTCTTATACAGATGCTGATTGGGGTGGTTGTCCTGACACTCGCCGTTCTACTTCCGGTTATTGTGTTTTTCTTGGTGACAACTTGATTTCGTGGTCCTCGAAACGTTAGCCGACTTTATCAAAGTCCAGTGCGGAAGATGAGTACAGAGGGGTTGCAAATGTTGTTTCCAAGTCTTGTTGGGTTCGAAATCTGCTGCTCGAGCTCCAGTGTCCTATTTCGAAGGCCACACTAGTTTATTGCGACAATGTCAGTGCCATTTATCTTTCTGGTAATCCGGTACAACATCAGCGCACTAAACATATTGAGATGGATATTCATTTTGTTCGTGAGAAAGTGCAAAAAGGCGAAGTTTGCGTTTTACATGTTCCATCTCGATATCTGATTACAGACATTTTKACAAAGAGTCTGCCTAAGGTGTTATTTGATGATTTTCGGGACAGTCTCAACGTTCGCGATCCTCCCGTTTCGACTGCGGGGGTGTGATAGATTATGTAAATAATTGGATAGATAAATTAATTAGTTATATAAATTAATTTATTCATTATTTAGATTATCTTTGTATAGTTTAACCCAGGCTTTAGTTGTATATATATCGCGTTAATTATCAATAATAATTTACGGCAAATCATTCTTTCAGTTAATTCCCCTTTTTCCACCTTTCCTTCATCATAAATACGAAACACAATATATAGTTAGTATTTTCCGGAAAATATTTAGTTGACCCTAAGAATGTATTTATTATTCATTCCTTTTTTTGAAAGGAATTATTCATTCCTCTTTTCTTCCAATTTTTAAACCATAACTTATTTTTTATTACATTTTTTTAACAATGTGATAAATGGTACGTAAAAAGTGCTTCGTATAAACTAGTAAGGTAGTACTCCTTCCGTTTTTTTAATTAATTGTTTCATTTTTTTTTTCAAAATGTTTTTAATTAGATGATGTTTCATAACTCTTTTTGGGTTGGAGGATTATCTCTAAAGTTTAATTAAGAACATATAGTACCATGGTACTTGATTCAGATCATATTATAGTACTTTGTACTTTGCAAAATTGAATTGAAATTCTTCATATCATAAATTCTCTGCTAAATCAAATTTAGACTATTCTGATCAACATATTTGATTTAGACTTTAGAAAATTCAGTGTAGGACCAAATGACCTTAAAATTAGCATGTTACGCAATTAGAATTCGGTGTCCTATCATTTTTATAAAAATTCTAGGTCTAACCCTGATTTAAACCACCCGTGAATGGTGTCAATTTTGTAGACGTCATTCATTTCTACCTAGAATAGATCAAGTAAGTATTTTATAAGATCGGATTATATATCTTACGGAGTATATCAAATCAAAGTCAAGCTCTTTGCAATCCTATTAGTTTTTTTT
>SNQN01004318.1:13743-24887 GCA_008642245.1 Bassia scoparia
CTCTCTCTTTAATATTATGTGGTAGTAGTAATATTGTGATGATAATAATGTATGTACATACATACATATTTATAGGAGAGGATGGAATCAATTACCGATTTCCTTCCTTAATTAGTTTAGAATGAAATCATAATATTATGCATATAACTTGATTTCATTCCTAAACTATCATCACTAACTTGGGAAAGAATAATATCAAACTARTAACCAATGTACATAGTCCAATTATGTGTCATGTACATCTTTTGGCTAAATGCGGTTAAATATTATATGTGCGACCTTATAGGATCAGTGTTATATAAATTGCACGTTTAATAATATTTAAACTTGCTAATTGATAGCGGTTTCCAGCTAAACATATCAATTACTTATTGACACTAACTTATTGTTATCTACAACTTATCCTATTAACATATTRTTAAGAGCGATGCACCTTGATTGAAGGACATACGTACTCCAACAGTTTACTGTAAACGCGAGTAGAAAATTTGTTTCAGAAAAGTTTAGAACTAAATCTGATCATCGATTTTGCAACATGAATTGAAAATTTGACATACATACATCACCTTCATATCACATCTGATATCTTTTCTGAATACCTTGAACCATGGATTAATTGACAGATGATAATAACCATAATAATGTACTGTATGTATAATATGCAGCTTGCACTGCTCGTGAGTTTGTGAATTGTGAGTCGTTACGTCTTTGTTATTAAAAGGGTCCCCTACTTTCCCTATATAACTTTCTAACGTCCACTAGCCTTTCCATCCCTGCCCCACAAGTCCATGATTTTAATTTCACTACCCCTACTTTAGAGATGTACCCTAGGGGCCTAGTTAATGTTGTTATTCACTCTTTTGGTCTTTTTTTTACTTGTTACGGGGTACATTTTTCTTATTTGACCGTCTCAAATTACTTGTTACATTTCTATTTTGAGTTATGTGTCACATTTGTTTATTTTTTTTTTTTACTTTTATACTCAAACTTTTGTCACCTCTCATATATTAATATATAGTAACCTAAGTCCAACTACCATTCTAAGAGCATCCACAATTTCACACCAATGACAATTTTGTCATTGGATGAAATACAAGAATTGTAAGTTATTGCAACAATGATTTTTAGATGACAAAAATTGTAATTTGATGAAAGAGTCATCAAACTATTCATCCTCTTCATCTTATGAAGAATTTGATGACGGGAAAGGAAATCTGGGGTCAGCGACAAAAGTCAACTGCTTATAATTCAATTCATTAACTAYGTTATTTTGCACTTATAAAAAAAATAAAAAATGAAAAAATATTARKGAAATTCTAAAGTTTTTAATATTTATAAATTATAAATAGTCATCCATATTGCTATATTTTCTTCACATTTAAAGTTCTTGATTAAACATTAATCTCGATTAATTAGTAGCAAAACTTCATGCTATTTATTGGCAATAGTTAACAATAAATAAAAATAAAATGATGAGTTGAATGTGATAGAAAAGTTTTTAGTGTTCTTGTGTGATGAGGATGAACGAAATTGTCTTGACATGAAGATGATGTGTAGAAAAGTGGTAGTGAGAGAGATGATAGAAAAAAATAATCATTGGGAGATGCTCTAAATCACCTACTTTTAGTGTTACTATTTTGTGACGTACACTACATTCCTTGGCATTTGTGAAAAGTACAATGTAACAACTAAAATAGATAAAGGAGTACTCTTCCTATTCCATAATACAAAGAATGCAATAATTAAATTTTTTAAATTGATAGATAAACAAATAAAAATGTGAACGAGTTTGAACTGCTTGTCGACGAAACAATTGAAAATTTATTAATTGTTGTAACAAAAAAACTGAAAAATTGATAATTGAAATAAAAATTAAACCAAAAACTGAACTTAACAAAAAAATAACGGAAGAGTTAGAATATTTTTGTTAGCCAGTTAGCTAATACTACAATAAGTTCAATCACACTACTAAAAAAATAGGTTATTATGACGGAATGCTGTCGTAAATATTTGACCCATTTTTAAAAGGGTCGTAAATGACTTTTCCTGTCGTGAAATATGGTCTTGTCATTAAAAAGGAAGGTCAGAATGATTTTTCATGCGCTCTTGTTGTAAATGTTACTCCCTCCGTTTTTTTAGTTGTTCCAATTTCTATTTTGGGATGTTTTTAAATAGTTGTTCCAAACCAATCTAAAAATAACTTTTTCACATTTTTCACCTACTTTATTTACTCTAACATTAATGATTTCCCCTTTCTAAAGTCAACTTTCATTACTTTACCCAATCTTTTCACCCAAAATTACTATTTTCCATAAAATTTCATTCACACCTTACTCTTTTACCTAACTTATTCAACTTTTTACCCAACTTACTCAACTATTTATTCAACTCAATCAACTCTTAAAAACCGTTCCATAATGGGTATGGACATCTAAAAAAAACGAAGGAGTACAATTTTAATAAAGTTGGGTTACATATTAGGTACATTTTATAACCCCTCAGATAAACAAAGCCTATATTATACAAACCCCTCCTACATTGCAAGATACAACCCCCCTCATTGCTTTTATTAGTTGTCAAATATTTATATCTATCTAATTTTATTTAATTAATGATTTTTTATTTTAAATATAAAATCATGCGTGAGAGATAATAGGGGGAGGGGAATAAATCATGTGTCACATAAGATAGGGAGGGGTTGATTTTGCTAGGTAGGGAGGATTTACCTAATAATTTGCGTCAGATAAAGGTTAAAATTTTGAAATGGACCAAAAACTGTCATAAACCCGTTAATTTAGACGAGATTTAGGCTCGTCTTTAATGGGCCAGTTTTTATAGTGTAAACACAATAATTAATAAAACCAAACAACCAACGTTGTATATACAAAACAAACAACTTGTTTTCAAAGTATATACAATCGACCTAGTAGTTACTACAGTAGGGATGAGCCAAAAACAGGGGTAATCGGCCCGGTACCCTGGAACCGGTCCGGAACCGGTGGTTCCGGAACCGGAACCGGTTGGTATCGATACCCGGTTCCGGTTCCACAAATGAGGAACGCTGGTGACCAGTTCCGTTTCGGGTACAAAAATTTTGGAACCGGTACCCAGTGGTACCCGTTTACCAGGTTACCGCTGGTACGGGTATCCGGCACCACCGGTTTTATAACCAGTACAATAACTGGTTATGAACTTTTGAGTTTATTAAAATACATTTGTTAAGGTAAAAAAAAAATCCAAATTATATAAACTATAGAAACTTGAAATACTATTGTATAAAGCATTGTGTTTTTGTGGCCAAATACACATATACAAGTATGAAATTAGCCTAGATAATCTTTGCCTTTTTACTATTTTATTTTATTATTTATAAAAAATCTAATCAAACCGGGTAACCGCGTTCTGGAACCGGTTACCAGTGGTTCCGGTTCCGGTTCCAAAAATTTTTGGAAACCGGTTCAACCCGTCTTCGATACCGTTCGCTGGTCCGGTTCACCCAATATATGACCGGGTACCCGGTCTTGCTCAACCCTATACTAAGCAAGAACTGGGTAAAAAATTGGGTCATGCAAATCTGACCGAACACCCATTTCATCATAAACCGAACAACCTTACTACGAAACTAGTTCAAAACCCATGCAATTGCACGGATATCAAATATAACGTTTTTTTATAATTTGTCTATCATTGATCTCTTGATGGCATAGAAAAATAACTTATGCAATGCATTTAGATCCCCGTGCAATGCACGATTTTATTAAATTCATCCATTTTTTTTAAAAACTATTTTACAATAGAATTAAAAAGTAGTGAAATATTATAATAAATATGATCAGATGAAATTTTAAAGAACTTATACTAGTTGTATCCCGTAATTTATCACATACATTGCTGTAGCACGCGAAATGGGCTAGTCACTCAATATTCCTCTGATTGCAGGGTTGAGAGGGTGGAGCTTCCCGTCATCATGTTGCTCGGGAGGAGATGACCTTATTAAACAAAGGTCCTGAACCTTAACACTTCCTTCTATGAAAGTAAAGTGTGAGACCTAACACTATCAAAGACTTTAGCGCTCTTGCTCCTATTCAGACTATCTCCCCTCTGATGCTTATGTATAGTGGAATCAGGAGATAGTTAAAAGTGACTATTTAAGAGAGTTGCTCACAAGTTGGTTGGATGTTGTGTTGTAATGAATGAATGTCCCTCATAAATGGATATTTCTTGTGTATTTATAGGTAATCCCTCAAAAACCTTTAGGAGGCTTGATGGTGACACTTGTCATTTTATCCATTACCATAGAAAATCCCTTACTACGTTTAGGTACGAACGTCTGTTTGTTGATCCGTTTTCAGACCTCTAATTTATTTTATTTGTAGCGTTTGCCACTAAGATCGCTTTTGACCGTATACTTAGAAGACACTGTGGCCAAGAATTTCACTTGACACATCATTTACCCCAAAGACACCTCATTACCACCATGACTTCCATCATATATCGTGTTATTTTTACCATGGCCTCCAAAGTACTCGAAAAAAACAATGAAACACTTACGAAACATAACTTTAGATTATGTCTATTTTACCTTAGAAAGGGCTGAGCTTCTTGCGCTTCATACAGGAAGGAACTATCGCAGCTAAATCAGAGAGCTAAAACTCCCCGCGTTCTCCTTTCCCGCACAGCAAGGAATTCGAATTCAAAATCCCAACCGCTTAAACCAAAATTCCCTATAAATAGGGGTAGAGAGAAGAGAGAGAGAGTTATCTGTTCCTCTACATTCTCTCTAGAATTTGCACTGCTTTTGCACTTCTCACTTTACCTTCGCATTCCCGTCAAGTTCAAAGACAGTTTGATTTGCATTTTCACCAACTGACTTAGCATGCTTAGCACTTTCGGACTTTTTCACCTTTGCAGTTCAACTAATTCCCATGTACTGATTGCGCTTTGCTTTCTTCACACCTTATTCTTTATTCCWTTTTATGAAAGTAATAAATATGAGTGATGCGAGTTCGACGGAATCTACGCCCATTAAGTATAGATTTGGGGGCTTCAAAGAGCCTAGGCCAAATTCTCTTAGRTCGATAGATTTCGACCGAATGCTCTTCGACCCTTCACCTTTTGTCTACCTTTTCCATAAGTCTTCATCCCATCTCTAATATTCTACCTGTGTAGGATACAAAAATGCCTCACAAAAATCACGTCCCCAAAAGAGATCCCAAGGACCAAATTTATGAGGATGCGGAAGAGAGTAAAATTCCRAATACCTCAAGGTGAAGTGCGGTAGATGTCGGGGATGAGGACTTCGACGGAGCTCTCGATGCTGAGATTGAGGCTAAATTTGGCGACAATGCAAATGACATGTCACCTGCTCCTCTCTTTGAAGAGACAAAGGAGAAAGGCGAGGACGATGAGTCTAGCTTAGATGAGGATGAGGACAAACCAAGTCTAGAATCCGTTCTAGTGCAAAAAAATTGGGTCCCCAGACTTCGAACTCATAAGGCCTTCTATGCCTTGCAAATTGGCTTCATCGAGCCAGAGATGAAGGAAAAAACGATCATTTCTACGGAGGACTCCAACATCACTCAGACTCCYGAGGACCCCTTCGCAGTCTACAAAGATGTAGTTGATTTGGGCCTTCGCATTTTGCTGAAAACCTTTATCATCCATCTAATGAAGGCCTATGGAATCGYCATCTCCCAACTGACACCAAATTGTTGGTGTCACATCCTTGCATATATAGCCACATGTAATGCGAAGGGTTGGCCCTTARTAGTTGGGGCCTTGCTTCGCATGCACCATTTAGTTAAATATAATCGATGCAAGTACAGGTGGTTCCAGCTTTCGAATAGGTAAGGGTACATGACTGCGGTCGATAAAATGAACAAGTTCAACAATCAGAAAGCCGACTTTTTACTGGTACATATGCTGAAATTGGGACAGTGACTGCTATCGGCAAGTAACAGGTATGCGAACACTTTAAAGCTGATGAGGTTCCGAAGTTGATTGCCAACGATGAGCAACAACTCCACTATTTTGGCACTCAGGGGATCCTTACAAGATGGGAAGTCGCAAGGTCATAATTCCCAATTTGGATCCTCTTCGTAGAATTCTTTTATGATCGGAACTTCCTCTCAAATTGAGGGAGGAAGAAGGCGAAAGAGTGCCCTGCCATTTACAAGAAGAAGGACAAGCCTTCGCTTCCTGACATTGTGATAAAGGAGCAATCGCCTACTGATGGTCTCTAAAAGAAATTGCGGATGCTTCGCCATCCGCCAAGATATAAAGTCCTCTCATCGTGGAGGAGAAGAAATGGAAGAACTATCCATTCCTCCCCTCATCAACCAAGCCATAAGCGGTATGGCTCGCAATCTAGCCATCAACACTAGAGAAATCTTCCTCTAGAGTCCATGCAGGAGAAAACGCCAACATTTAACCTCGCAAGCACAACTAGATGCGAAGAGGTATCAATCCTTAGGTATTCACACTTCCTTAATTGGACAAACCCTCATTTCACAGAGGTTCGTATTTGAACACTTTCGAGTTAAACCCAAATTGTTCAGAAGGCGAACACCTAGTGGTCGCAGTCTTCCGAACAAACATAGAGCAAAAATCTAAGAGCTGTGGACTCTCACTCGAGTTTCCTCGCAACCCAAATCCTGAAGTTGGTCTTATTCAAATACAATTCCCTATATATCAGGTGTCGAAGGTGTCGGTAGAATACACGAAGCATCAGACCTTCGAAGGTCAGGATACAACTGTTGGTAGCTTTGCTGCCGATTGAGACTGTCGCACTCGATTACTCCGCGGAGGAGCAAGGGAGCTGGTAGGAAATAGAGGAGGTACGAGCTTCTTTCATGAGTTCGAATTTGTCAAGAGTATAAAAAAAAAAAAGAATTCGCCAAGCTCAACTTGTCTGATGCATCAATCGATCCTCCTCTCATCGCACCTCTCTTCCAGAGACTTAGAGACCAATCGCCTTACTCAAAACCAGACAAGATCTTTGTTCAAGGTCTAGACAGGTTGTTGCGAAGAAGCATCCTTCGCTGATAACAGATCTACAAGCCAACATAGTGATGATGGCAAGTGGATCAAGAAGGATGAAACCCACCACTTCTCTTCGCGCAAATTTAGAGGAGAGAGAAGAAGAAGAAGTAGATAGTTGCAAGGATGGTCAGTTGTGTAACTCATGATTACAAGGAGAGCCTTCCAGGTTATCTAAGAAGGTTCTTGCTAAAAAGTAATGAGTGGGCTCGCAGACGTAAGTTTCATTGCCTTTGTCTAAAGTTTTACAAGTTCCTTTAATCGCACTTGTCTTACATTATTTCTCTCTTGGCACTTCTTATTTTTTCTCTTTGCTGGTCATGGTGGAATGGATGGTATAGACAAAGCGTTGCAACAGCAAAATCGCGAGGCTAAACACAAAGAGCTTCTTTACACTGATGCCCTAGAGTATCTCCACCAATAGTGCACTGTGATCCAGGTGGATAGTGCGGAGGCAACTTATTCGTTAAGCAACACACTTAATGTGGTGGACACGCTTACCGTCTCTCTTTGGTGGTTATGAGAAGCTTCTTAAGGACCATTAAAGATGATGCACAAGGTCAGCGAGTCTTCAAGGAAGGAAGAAGTGCGAGTGAACCAGGCCATTGCTGAAATGCTAAGGAAGAGCTGAGAGCGAGGTTGATGCTAGGGCTACCCAAGATCTAAGAAGAGGTCGCGAAGGCTGCTGAAAGCGGCTGCGAAGTGAAATATAAATTTGATATTACGCCCTTCGCAAGCAAGCCGAGGATGCTGAAGGAGATCTTGACGCTGCTAATAAGGCAGTCTCTTCGTGAAGAAGAGTTAATAGGCTGAATTGGCGAAAGCCAAGAACAAAGGAATCGATGAGATGCAAGAGTTTAATGAAGGAGGCCATGACACCTCTTCCACGAAGAAGACAAATCCCTTTGCATGTTTCGAAGAGGGCTCGACTATGCCAAAGCCAATCACATCATCGACAATATGCTGCGGACAAGCCCAAGCCGCCGCGTCCTAAAAAAGTGTTGTATTACACCTACCTAGATGCCGACTCCATGGATTCAGATTCAGGCGAAGGTCCTCTTCCTCCATTGATTCAACTAGCAGCAACGGGGATGATGAAAAGATGTAGAGATCGTCAATTCGAGGACCGAAGACCAAGGGAACCTAAGCGAAGCTTAAGTCCAATCGTCGTAGTCTGGCTTTGTTTCTTCCCAACTTGTACTCTTCACTTTAATGATTATATGTATATTTTCACCGTAGTTTTTATTTGTCTAACTTGACTTGTATCAATACAAAATTACATGACTTTGCCGTACTTTTTTGTCGCACATATTTCATCTTTGCCCTGTATATATGCGTTGTTTATTTTCTCGTCGGATTTAATACAAGTCCATATTCCTAATAGGTTGTTTTCCTTGCATAAGTTAAGTCATATTTCCTACAAGTTGTTGACTTCACATTTGCAATGGTCTTTTCTTATAAAACACGCGAACCAAATGTATTTGAAACACAAAACGGTGACATCGCCCTTCGCAACTTTCCACCTTTATCCATCATGCGAACTAAAGGCTTTGGAAGCACAAAAACTGACGTCGCGCTTCATGATTATTATCTTAATCAATCATGTGAACCAAATGCTTTGGAAGCACAAATTAATGACATCATGCTTCGCGATTGTCTACCTTCTTCAATCATGCGAGCCAGATGCTTTGGAAGCACAAAACGATGACATCGCGCTTCACGATTTTCCACCTTATGTGATGATATCTCCAAGTTACAGATTCTAAAAATGATTGACTTGAGGCTAGTAGTGGGGTCAAGTGAATCAATCATACTAATTGTCCTTAAACTTGGAGATTGAGTCGATATGGTTTGACAGCGTCGCATTTTATGAGCGCAAGATTCTTTTTGTTTTCTTTGAGAGTGAGAAGCATTACTCGCCCTTCGCGGAGTTTCTTGAGTGCGAAGGGTTACTTTTCCATCGCTCTTCGCATAGGTTCTTGGTGCATATTTTTTGTATAGTTTCATAGGTCATTTGCCCTACGTATGAATAGTTTTCAGACTTCTCGGGACATTTTCCCTTCACACGATATGTGGCTAAAATTAGTTTTAAAGTTTACTTACCAATTTTAAATTTGGCACTTTGCATGTTGTAAGTATTTGCTCTCATTTTGAGGCTAAGTTGCAAGTTTGACACTCACTTCAAGGCAATCTTTGCGACTAAGGAGGGGATATTTCCCATGTAGAGAATAGTTCGAAGTTCGAAGTGTTGAAGGCTTCCATTCAATCTCGATAACTTGAAACTTTACAAAAGTTGAGCGCCTTCGGGTTGACTTAACGTTTGCATTTTAGAGCGCTTTCAGGTTGACTGAATAGTTTAGTGATGTCATTTATACATAGTATTTCTTTAGGTTGTTAATGTTCCATGGGTGAGACAATCAATGGCCCTCGCAATCCTCCGGCTTGAATGTCCCATCGCGCAATACCTKAGAAATATTGTATGGACCTTCCCAATTTGGAGTTAGCTTCGGATCTTCCTTTGCCCTCCCTATGGATTCCATTTTTCTTAACACTAGATCTCCCAACTTAAGAGGCCTATGTCCTCGCAATCATACTAATTGCCTTTAAAATTAGAAGATTCTCTCATGTTGTGAATAGTATCAAGATTTTAAATGTAAATAACCATTTAGGAATTTGCGGTCGAAGAGAGAGAAAAAAATTATGGGTTTAAAGTTAACAATAATTAAGGGTGAAAGGGTAAATTCACCCCGTATTCAATACGTAGTACGGGCGAAATAAGGTAATTTGCGATCGACATTTAACATAACTCTAGTATATATGTTGAATGTATTAACACCTATGAATGATATGTATGGTGTGATTGATATCCATGGTGTCACAATCAAGCTAAGATTTTTGGACATGACTGATCGCATTTGGATATAGATAAATTTGCATGAATATCTTGGATTTTTTTAAAATATCATCACAAAAAAAAAAAAAAAATGTGATTGAAGTTAAAAATTTATAATCATTATCTTTGTAGCAGAGTTTTTCAAGTTCAAAGAATTTAATCATTTAATACTTCCRCCATTTCAAAAGAGTGGCAACAAATCAATTTTAACGTATTTTAAAGAAGAAATTAAACAATGTAAATGAYCAAATTAATCAAAGTAATTTTAACACAATGAAYTTATAATATCATTCTTTATTGTGATAAATTAATTTAATTAATTTGTTCTTTTACACTGTTAAATCGTTTCTCGAAATACGTAAAAATACATTTGTTATCACTTTTTTGAAACGGATGAAGTATAAAATAAAAATTGAAATTTAAGCCCCACTTCCATGATTTGCGCAAGCACCCCAACAACCTAGCTATAGCAACAGCCGTGACACTCATTGGTAGCTTTTACACATTATTTCTGATGAATAGCTCGATGTTGGCCAACCAATGGTTTAATACACCTCTAAGAGCATCTCCAATCATTGGCTACATAATACTCTAGCATGGAATTTCAATGAAAAAAATTAAGCTACTTAAGTTTTAAGCTAAATTTTTTTAACAATAGTTAGCTACAATGATCATAGCTTGCATTAGTACAACATTATTTTTTTTATTAAATATTTTAATAATTATTAAACAAAATATATGTCGCTTGTTAATAGTTGATCGGTTCAGTTATCTATTATAATTTCAAGCTACCTTGCTAAAACAATCAGGTCTACCTGTAAGAGCATCTCCGATGTTGTGGAAAAGTGACCTACTTGCAAATTAATTAGAATTATAAGCCTTGCGACTTACCATTGGAGTGAATTGTTGAATGTAGCTTATATGGGCAGCTTTGCTCAAACAAGTAGTACTCCTTGTTTTTCTAAAGTTAAGCATCTTCGACTTAGATCATGACACATGGATAATATAAAATGATCAWTTTTATTTATGTTTCCAGCAAGCTATAAGGAATTGCAGCTAACCATTGTTGTATAATGTAACTTTAAAATATAASAGCTTAACTTAATGATGTCACAAGGTGAGCTACAACTAATTGTAGCTATCCATTGGAGATGCTCTAAGTAGCCTGATTTTTTTCTTCTCCAATAATGATTGACATACTGCTACATATTTT
>SNQN01004318.1:24912-36468 GCA_008642245.1 Bassia scoparia
GTTTCTTCAAGAATTGCAAGTTGTTCCAAATATTCACCATCGAAATGCCCTAATATACAAAAATTAGTAAAAAAGGGAAATCAATGTGTTCTTAAATTTGGTAGGAGAGGTATGTAGTGTGTGAGTTTAATTTTTGCATGATGAATTCACATAAAAAGGGGACCAAAGTTTTCATGAGCGCCATGACAAAGTGCAGTGGTTCGACAAAACAATTCGTACTTTGCATTATTTTCAACTTTTTAAAGTATGATGAATTGATAAGGCTATTATTTATGTTATGTTATGTTATTATTCAATTTTTCGAACAGACTAAATATTGTAAAGGACAAGGTGCCGTTAACGCTCATGACTTCAAAAATTGAAGGATAATTTGTACTCCATGAGTAATTGTAAACTTGCAACACTTTCATTAGTTGATTGTAACAAAAAACATTATAACAATTATACAATTTTCCTCAATTGGTAAATCATTAATAGCAAAATACTCATATTTTTGGACCACTTTTGCTAATTGTTTGGTCCTTTCTTGTTATATCATTTCTCTCCTTTTATTATTGAGACCACTTCTCTAATTCTTTACTTAACTCATTATTAGCTTATTTTGCATTGGGGGAGTGCTAATACAATTGTTTGCATTTTCGCTTACGAAGGGAGTACTATACAAAAAATATGTATGAAATAAAATAAACGATATTTTAGTGAAACTTGTATTATTGGCCATTAGCTTCCTAATAATTTACACATGCATTTGTTTATTGCAAACCTAATTTACAAAAGATGACTCCTATAGGCTATAAATACCTACATTTTCCCTCGCACAACACGACCAATGATAACACTGCTTGCAACATACAAGTTAAACCCAAAGAACGCTAGGGCCTAGACAAACCCCTAAAAAGCAGGTTTTTACGCCACAATTAGCCCATTTCCTTGCACTAAGCACTCCTAAAAATAAGTTTTAATTTCCAAATAATTTTAAGTTATTTTAGACATTTTCCTAGAATTTTTTGGATTGTTTTTGTGATTTTTTCTAAGCAATTTAGATTTGTTTTAGAAATTTTCAACAATATAATTTTAAATTATCAAAAAAAATTTAAAATTAACGAATATGAACACAAGGCACAAATTTTATTCTGGATTGTATATATTTATTCAAAAATTTTTGACTTGTGAAAATTAATTATGAATTTTCGAAGGAAAACACCCTCTAGCTTCAATAAATCTTGGATGTAAGAGATTTGGGGATGAAATAATAGAGTGTATTTCTTTTGAATTTTTTTCAGAAATCGCGCAACAATATGGCAAGAAAATCGCACTAATGAAGACAAATTTTGTAGCTATTACGCCCAAGAATCCTGCTCTAGGAGGTTGTGGCTCCTTATTTGCAACACAATGCAACACTCTAAAGTTGATACTCTGCCATCTTTTCATCTATTTCTCTCTCTCACCATTTAAATTCACAAAATTATATTTGCATTTTTTAAACCCATCAAAGACAATAATACATTTGTTTTCTCATATTCATTTGGGGTTTTCGATTGTTGTTCGAGTTAGTTCAAGTTCCTTGTTGCGTGTTGGGTTCGATCTAGTTCCTTTTGGTTTGCGTAGTCCCTGCTCGTCTCGATTGATAGCACCGGCTGCAAGGTAAGTTGAGGCTAATGTTTTAATTTCTTCACACCCTTTTGCGAGTTTGTTAGAGATTTGACATTCATGTAATTTAGATTAAAATATTATTCGATTCAAAATAAAACAACTTGTAGGCATAACATTCAATTTTGTACAAATGCTTGCGTGCTTGTAAATCACAACCTTTTCATGTCTTAAACAAAGAGCAAAAATTACATGTTCTCATGCCTCATAAGACTAATTTTTGGACAATTGGCATTTAGGACCTTGAGTGTAGGCATTAAACAAAGAATCCCCATAGGCTAGTCCTTATATGCATCTATTTATTTGTTAAAACAACCCGCTTAATTAGAGATTACATGCTTAGGTAAATGAAAATATCCTTCTTGTTGTCCTTTAACAATGAAAGTCAGGCCATATGATCGAGTGGAGGATGATTGAAGGGTGAAGAGGGGGGGTGGCGCGTGTGCACTACCTCGCCCTTACCTTTGTTCCCTAATCCATGACCTTTGGGCACATGACTATGAGTCCTTCGGCTCGCATTTCAATTACAAGGGACATTACCTGTCTTCGAAGTCGACGAGCAAGCCTTGCACTGCTCCCACACACGCAACTCCCTTCTAATATCAAACAACCCACGGATCCACCATATGTCTTCCGAGCACCACAACCTAGGCCTCTTAGATAACTCCTCCGTGGTTTGAATATTTGACACCCATGTGCCTCCTTCACCTCTAGCATGTCTTTGTCGAGTTAGGGCATCGACATCACGATGCTCACCCTATCTTCAATGGCATTCGCAATAAACGACACCTTTCGTGAAGTACCAAATTCCTCCTTGCTACCTTTGTGCTTGCCAAAGTGTACAAGGAGCCATCCATTATCCCACGTGCTTGCACTCTAGCCCTTGTATGATCTTCCAAGATCCCTTCTTAAGACCACCTGTAGCTGTATTGCAAGTTTAGTCAATGATATCAAGTTTCGTTTCAAAGAGGAAATATAACTTGACATCCTTCAACTCCACATGCCTCCCATGAGCTCAATCCTCATGTCACCCCTCCCACAACTTCATGTGTTGTTCATTGGCCAAGATGAACCTTCCCGAGCTTCTTAGCAAAAAGTTCTGAAACAATCCCTAATGAGGTGGGTGAAATAAAGAACCAGAATCATAGTACCCAAGACCTCGACGAGCCACTCGAGCTTACCACTAAAGCCTCTGAGTCGTACTTCTACCGATGAAGCTTCACCATCATCGCTGTGTTCTTTGCCTTTTCCCTTCTTACCTTGGAGAATCACGTTTGAAATTGCCTACCTCACCGCATTCAAAAACACTTCAACCTAGCTTTGTTTATTTCCTCGGCCCTCTACTTTTCGATCTCCCTTGGTCCTTTTCACTTCCCACCTGTTGTCATCCCCTACCCCTCTCATCACACGTTAAAGCTCCCCGGACAATAACTCCGAATCTTTTCTTCGAGTGCTCTCACTCAAGATTAAATCCCGAAACTATCATCACATTTTAGCTTCTCTTTCCCACAAGACTTTCTAATAGCGCAACCACGCGTTCCCATGATGATGGTAGTGATGATAATGAAGATCAATGCCTAACCTCTTCATTCAAATTTATCTTTAACCGAAGTTTAATGCCCAATATCGAATTAAACTTGTCATGTGTTTTGCGAACGAGCTACCAACTTCCATCTTCAAATCAATCAACCGACGCATTAAGTACACTTGTTCTCTACCGATGGCTTTTTTATACATGCTCGACAAAGTCCTGATTACCCCGTCGTTGTTTTCTGATCCTTGAAATTAAAAGTTGACACTTTAGCTAACGTCAATCTCAAAACTCCTAGTGTTTTCTTTCCATCACTTCCATTCCTACTCATTCATCCCGCTTGGTTTCTTATCTTCTAGTGTGTTGATAAAGATCCTTTTGGTAAAAATAATCCTCTTTGCATCTTCCAAATGCCGAAATCTTTGCTATCAACACCCAAATCCTAGTTTACCCTCTTCCGTTGTTAATTTAGGTTCACCTTACATGCTCAGTCTAAACAAACAAATGCCAACCACAACCCGAAAAACACCCTGGACAAACCTGTCAACTCTGGCTCTAATACCAAATGTTGAGGTCGAAACAAAATGTTCGACTACAATGATATAACCTAGCTTAACTAACAATTCAACCGAAAGATATAAATAGTAAATAAACAAAACAAGAAATAATGAGTGAATAGGAAGAGATTACCGTGGAAACCCGAGGACCGGAGAGAAAACTCACACCGCACTTGTGATTATATAGGATGAAGATGATCAACACACTTACAAACTCAAGTGATATCAATGCCTACCATTGCAATATTATCTCATCATTTTCCAAATCTACATTAAGATTCAATGTGTGTACATGAATACTAGTATCCACACTACTAACCACTCACAAATTGCTCCCAAAACCCTTACAACTATGTTTAAAAGCTTAGGATCACACACCTAAACTATCCCAAAACCCCTAGTTAAGTGTTTAGCAATTCTGAGTTTTCTTGTTGTGTTTTCCTTCTCTAGCTCTCTTTGCCAATGTGTCTGTCTTACTTTGATTCTATGTCAATGTCTGGGTATAGAAGTGTCAAGGGACTCATATGGTTGACACCTCATCTGAACATGCAAAGTCATCACTCCAATTGCCTCAGAACAAAGACAAGTGTCCAAACAACCATCATCGGCATTGAGCCAAGAATGAGAAGCGCACTCTGCCTAGAATGCGTTACCTACAACATTTCCACTGCGTGACCATGCATTTGGGACAGAGCAAACCTTGTCCCAAGAGTTTTCCATGTGTCACTTCACGCATGGGTGCTTAGGGGCCAGAGTGCGTAGGTCACATATTCCAATGGTGGCTTCACGTATTTTTCTATACAGCTTCCCCGCTTTGCTTGCGTACTCCTCACAATCAACTTTTCTCAGAACGTTCCTCCTTTCATAGTCAAATCATCACACACTTAAAACCCTAGTCTTGACATCCTTGAAAACATCTTATTCATGTGAAGAACATAAGCAATCGACTAATTCCATATAGCTTTCTAACTCTGTTAAGGTAAAAACGTCTTTTCATAGTCAATTCCTTACTGTTGATTGTAACCTTGCACCACAAGCATTGCTTTATTTCTGACTATTGTATCCTAGTTCATCCAATTTCTTTTTGAATAGCCCAATTTTGTGAGCCACATGATTGGTTTCTGTTTTGGTCTGTAGGTCAAAATGCCAACCTGGTTCCTTTGAAACTGATTCAATTCATGCTTGCATCGCTAACCCAATCAGGAGATTAGTTAAGCCATTTTAATAGTTAGTTGGCTCGTATACTAGACATGAAATAATAAAAAGCACAAAAATCTAACAAACACTTCGTCCCGTTTGAATCCCGTTGCTAATGTTACTTATATGTTTGAATGGAGGATGAAAGATTTTATTTGTAGCTTTTGAAACTAAAATCATTTTGTGCTTCTTCATTATTGTGGAACCAGATATGATCACGAAAACTCTTCTCTTTCTTTGGACCAGAAGGATTCATGCTCACAGTGTTTCCCATAACATTACTTACCTAAGTTCCAAGGATGCTATTTCAACATTGTTAAGCTCATTTGTTCCCACTACTACAAAAATTGGATTAGCCATAGTTTTTAGAGACTGATGGTGTATGAAACCGGTCTCTTCAAGTTAAGAGACCGGATATTCATGAAACCGGTCTCTTTTATTCATCTAAAAGACCGGTTATTTGTAACCCATCTCAATGTTCAACAAAGAAACCGGTTTTAAGTAAAAACCGGTCTCTTTGATCTAGTGGGCCCAAAAATAAAAATCTTTAACTCCTCTCTCTCATCTATAGCCTCGTTCTCACCGCCCTCATTTTTTTATACGTATACCCTCACCCATTCATTTATTCAAACCTACTCTCTCATCTCCTCTCTCATTCTCACCTTACTCTCTCTCATCTCAATACATTCACCTCTCTCTTCTCCTTAAACTCTTCTTTCTCCTTGCTCATTATATTTATTGCAATTTGTTTTCGATTTTTTTGAGCTTGTTGGGTCGTTGTTCCTTGTGCTCCTTGTTTCGATTTTCACTTCATTTTTTCGATCGGTTGGTTGTCGTCGCGTATTTGGTTGTTCGTCGTTGTTCATTCGTCGTCGTCGTCGTCGTTTTGGTTATCAGGTAATTTCTTAATTTTGTATTATTCTTTTTGGTTTTATTTCTGGTTTTTGGGTTTTTTTCAAGTTTTCTTCTGAATTGGTTTAATTTTACTCTTAGATCTACTCGTTTTTCGATCTGCTTGTTTTTTGTATGTAATGATTTGGGTTTTTGGTTAATTTTTGATTCTTTGTATTGTCTGATTGTTTTTTGTAATTGTTTCTGGGTTCCTGGTTTTTTCTTCGCTTGCATTTTCAAATTTGTGGTTTTCTTAATTTTCGTTGTTGTAACAAATTTTGTGTTTTTTTCTGATTCTGATTTTTATTTTTGGAGTAGTTAGTCCTTTGTTGTTTTTTCGGATCTTTTCAGATCTTTATTTTTGGTTAGTTCTTGTTGTTAACAAATTTCAGATCTTTTTTTTCGTAATTTCCAGATTTCTTTGTTGTTTTAAATCGAATTTTTCAGATTTCTTTGTTTTCAATTTTAGAATTGTTTTTTTTATTACAATTTCCCCTTCATTTTTTGGTTAGATTTGGATTTTATTATTAATTTTCCAAAAATTTTTTTTCCTAAAATTTCATATTTTTTCATAATTTTTTCTTTATGTCTTTCGATATTGGATTTCATATTTAATTTTTTATTTCTAGGTTTTCGTTTTTCGGATTTTTTGTTTCATTTTTGTTATTGATATACGTTTGGGTTTTCTTCGATCTGTTTTGTGTTTTCTTCCAAATTGTTTTCGGTTTTTTTCTATCCTCCGATTATGTTTTCCGATTTGTTTTTTGGTGTTGTTTTAGTCTTTTGATTTTGACTGTAAAATTGGTGTACGATTGCCAGTATTTGAATGGATTGTTTCTTTTCCTTTTTTGATATTAATTAGTTGTCTGGTTATTAGTGCAGTAATTAGTTTGATTGTGGTGATGATGAATTGGTGTCTATGTTTGTAACTTGTCATAAATTATTTTGTGCCAAATCAGTTTGGTCATTGGATTATAGTTACTGTGAGTTTGTCGATTGGATTGAATTGAGTAATTGTATTTCTTTAATTTTTTATTAAGAATTGATGATTCTGCATTATAATGGTTACTTGTCTTTTGTGGTGTTCAATTAACTTTATATTTCACAATGATCATTGTTGTGAATTAGGTAATTCGCAGATGGATGTTGAACTTGTGGATGGTATGCATATGTGAATCAGTCAGCGAGGAAAGATTTTGAAAAAAAAGGAATTTTAAAAATTTGTTGGGGTGGTGGGTAAAACAATTCGTACTTTGCATTATTTTCAACTTTTTAAAGTATGATGAATTGATAAGGCTAATTATTTATGTTATGTTATGTTATTATTCAATTTTTCGAACAGACTAAATATTGTGAAAGGACAAGGTGCCGTTAACCGTCATGACTTCAAAAATTGAAGGATAATTTGTACTCCATGAGTAATGTAAAACTTGCAACACTTTTCATAGTTGGGTGTAACAAAAAACTTATAASAATTYTACAATTTTCCTCAATTGGTAAATCATTAATAGCAAAATACTCATATTTTTGGGACCACTTTTGCTAATTGTTTGGTCCTTTCTTGTTATATCATTTCTCTCCTTTTATTATTGAGACCACTTCTCTAATTCTTTACTTAACTCATTATTAGCTTATTTTGCATTGGGAGGAGTGCTAATACAATTGTTGCATTTATTGCGTTACGAAGGGAGTACTATACAAAAAATATGTATGAAATAAAATAAACGATATTTTAGTGAAACTTGTATTATTAGGCCATTAGCTTCCTAATAATTTACACATGCATTTGTTTATTGCAAACCTAATTTACAAAAGATGACTCCTATAGGCTATAAATACCTACATTTTTCCCTCGCACAACACGACCAATGATAAGACACTGCTTGCAACATACAAGTTAAACCCAAAGAACGCTAGGGCCTAGACAAACCCCTAAAAAGGCAGGTTTTACGCCACAATTAGCCCATTTRCTTGCACTAAGCACTCCTAAAAATAAGTTTTAATTTCCAAATAATTTTAAGTTATTTTAGACATTTTCCTAGAATTTTTTGGATTGTTTTTGTGATTTTTTCTAAGCAATTTTAGATTGTGTTTTAGAATATTTTCTAACAATTGAGGATCTGTAAAATTATACAAAAAAATGTAAATTGAACGATATATAGTGAATCACTAAGCACATATTTTATTTCATGGATTTTGATTATTGTTAATTTCAGACTTTTTGGTACTTTGTGATAATATAGAACTATTGAAATTTTCGAAGAGAAAACACCTCTAGCTTCATAAATCTTGGATTGTTAATGGATTTGGGGCATGAGAATATAATATGAGTGTATTTTCTTGTTTTTCAAGATCGGAATAATTGTCAGAAAATCGTGCGAACAAATAGGGTTTCTTTAATATGGCAAGAATGCATCTAATCGAGTACTAAATGTTTGTTGTGAGCTATTCTATCGTATTTCCCGAGAACGATCCTTTGCTCTGAGGGTTGGCTGGCTTTTCCTTAATAATTGATGAGCAACACACATATGCAGAACACTCTAAGAGTTGAGAGCTGGGCCTGCGCCATCATTCTCAATCTATTCTCTGCTCTCACAGGTTGAAATCTACCAGCAAATATATTTTTTGCACTTTTTTGTAAACCCATCAAAGAACCAATAACCTGTAGCATTTGTTATCTCAATATTCATTGTTGGAGTGTTTTATCTGATTGTGTTATTGTTCGAGTGGGTTAAGTAGATCGAACGTGATCCTTTGTCTCGTGTTGTTGGGTTTCGATCTAGTTCCCTTTTATGGTTTGCGATTATCGGTCCTAGCCTTTTCTGTTCTCGATTGATAGCACCTGGGTGCTAGCGGTAAAGGTTTGTAGGCTTGATGTCTTCTAATTTCATTAAACAGCCTCTCGTATGCAGGTTTCGTTTAGTAATTTTGACATTCACATGGTAATGTATATGAGTTCAAAATACTTATTCGGATTCAATAATTAAAACAATTGTAGGTCATAACATTCACATTTGTAACAAATGATTGTAGCGTGCTTGTAATAAAATCACTCCTGATTTTCATAGTCTTACACAAAGAGAAAAAGTTTACATGTGTCATTCGAGCAATACCTCATAAGACTTAGTACTTTCTTGGGCATTTGGATTTAGGTCACTTGAGGTATGGCGTTAAAACTCAAAGAATTCCCCATTTGATTAGTCCTTGCAATACTGATCATCTGGATTGATTATTAGTGTATAAAACATAATCACGCTAATTTAGAGATTTGTCTTACATGCTTAGGGTAAAATGAAAAATATCGTATTCTTGGTTGTCCTTTAACAATTGGAGTCGCGTGTGGATGAGTCGAGTGGGAAGTATGGTGATGGAAAGGGTTGGGGGGGGGGTGTGCGCGGCGTTTGGTGCACTATCCTCGTATCCTTACCTTGTGTTCCCATAACCGGTTTGTAAACCTGAGTGCACAGTGGAACTATGTGAGGTCTCTTCGCCTCGCATTCTCAATTACAAGGGACATTACCTTGCTTCGAAGTCGACGAGCAAGCCTTGCATGCTCCCACACGCAACTCCCTTCGTAATATCAAACAAACCCACGGATCCACCATATGTCTTCCGAGCACCACACCTAGGCCTCTTAGATAACTCCTCKGTGGTTTGAATATTTGACACCCCATGTGCCTCCTTCACCTCTAGCATGTCTTTGTTCGAGTTAGGGCATCGACATCACGATGCTCACCCCTATCTTCAATGGCATTCGCAATAAACGACACCTTTCGTGAAGTACCAAATTCCCTCCTTGCTACCTTTGTGCTTGCAAAAGTGTACAAGGAGCCATCCATTATCCCACGTGCTTGCACTCTAGCCCTGTTGATGATCTTCCAAGATCCCTTCTRAAAGACCACCTTGTAGCTGTCATTGCAAGTTTAGTCAATGATATCAAGTTTCGTTTCAAAGAGGAAATTAACTTGACATCCTTCAACTCCACATGCCTCCCATGAGCTCAATCCTCATGTCACCCCTCCCACAAACTTCCATGTGTTGTTCATTGGCAAGATGAACCTTCCCGAGCTTCTTAGCAATAAAGTTCTGAAACAACTCCCTACATGAGGTGGAGTGAAATAAAGAACCAGAATCAAGTACCCAAGACCTCGACGAGCCACTCGAGCTTACCACTAAAGCCTCTGAGTCGTACTCCGTTACCGATGAAGCTTCACCATCATCGCTGTGTTCTTTGCCTTTTCCCTTCTTCAACCTTGGAGAATCACGTTTGAAATGCCCTACCTCACCGCATTCAAAACACTTCAACCTAGCTTTGTTTATTTTCCTCGGCCCTCTACTTTTCGATCTCCCTTGGTCCTTTGCACTCCCACCTTGTTGTCATCCCCTACCCCTCTCATCACACGTAAAGCTCRCCGGACAATAACTCCGAATCTTTTCTTCGAGTGCTCTCACTCAAGATTAAATCCCGAACATCATCACATTTTAGCTTCTCTTTCCCACAAGACTTTCTAATAGCGGCAACCACCGTTTCCCATGATGATGGTAGTGATGATAATAAGATCAATGCCCTAACCTCTTCATCAAAATTTATCTTAACCGAAGTTAATTGGCCCAATATCGAATTAAACTTGTTCATGTGTTTTGCGAACGAGCTACCAACTTCCATCTTCAAATCAATCAACCGACGCATTAAGTACACTTTGTTCTCTACCGATGGCTTTTRATACATGCTCGACAAAGTCCTGATTAACCCCGTCYTTGTTTTCTGATCCTTGAAATTAAAAGTGACACTCTTAGCTAACGTCAATCTCAAAACTCCTAGTGCTTTTCTTTCCATAACATTCCATTCCTACTCATTCATCCCGCTTGGTTTCTTATCTTCTAGTGGTTGATAAAGATCCTTTTGGTAAAAATAATCCTCAATTTGCATCTTCCAAATGCCGAAATCTTTGCTATCAAACACCCAAATCCTAGTTTTACCCTCTTCCGTTGTTAATTTAGGGTTCACCTATCACATGCAATCAGTCTAAACAAACAAAATGCCAACCACAACCCCGAAAAACACCCTGGACAAACCTGTCAACTCTGGCTCTAATACCAAATGTTTGAGGTCGAAAACAAAATGTTCGACTAATCAATGATATAACCTAGCTAACTAACAATTCAACCGAAAGATATAAAACTAGTAAATAAACAAACAAAGAAATAATGAGTGAATAGGAAAGAATTACCGTYGGAAACCCGAGGACCGGGAGAAAAACTCACACCGCACTTGTGATTATATAGGATGAAGATGATCAACACACTTACACAACTCAAGTATCAATGGCATACCATTGCAATACTATCTCACAATTTCCAAATCTAACAATTATAGATTACAATTGTGCTAGTAATGAACTAGTATCCACACTASTAACCACTCACAAATTGCTTCCCAAAACCCCTTACAACTACTGTTTAAAAGCTTAGGATCACACACCTAAACTATCCCAAAACCCCTAGATTAAGTGTTTAGCAATTCTGAGTTTTCTTGTTGTGTTTCCTTCTCTAGCTCTCTTTGCATATGTGTTGCTCTTACTTTGATTCTATGTCATGTCTTGGGTATATGAGTGTCAAGGAGCTCTATATGGTTGACACCTCATCTGAACATGCAAAAGTCATCACTCCAATTGCATCAGAACAAGACAAGTGTCCAAACAACCATCCATCGCATGAGCCAAAAGAATA
>SNQN01004319.1:30644-43925 GCA_008642245.1 Bassia scoparia
GAGCACCTCCATGAAGTTCGAGTAGGGTAAACGCAATTCTGAATCCTAACATTTGAGTGCAGACGGCTGATTTGAAATAGCACAGGTATTTGTCTCTTGTATCATCCTTATTAGTGTTATTATTATATTTCAAAAGCAGCTAAGTGAGGGGAGGGAGGCGCGGAATGTCAATGTTAGAAGCGAGTCGTATGAAGGCGCAAATGCTAAGCTAAGGACCCTACAGGAACTACCTGGCGCCGGTTCATATTGGGGTGAAACACACTGTTCCGGTTGCCCATTAGATCGATCCGGTTCTGATTATTGAACGCAGATATCGGAACACCAGATTGGGGACGCGCTTCCGTTCATAAATTTTTGGAACCGGAACCTGGAATGCTGGAAGCCCGTTTCCCCGGTTAATCACTCGTCGTAGTAGCTTTATTGTTAAGCATAAATGAGAAGAAAATATAAAGAAGCCCCTAAATAAAAAGAGAGTTTAGGTGCCTACTGTTCGCTATGCCTGAAATTCATAATGATGGTACTCAATCTTTCATACTTGTATTGTGTATTTGGGACCCCACCAAAAAAACCAGTGCACGTTTATTAAATTCTATCGAAGGTTCTAAAGGTAGTTTATACAAGTACATTTGAGAGATATGTATTTGATATGGGCCTTACCACTATAATGATCTAATTTTTAATTAACCATGCGAACAAAATAGAGTCTAAAGAGAGCCACGTACCTATACATTTGTGTGGTATAACGTTCATGGTTAATTCGGTAAAACGAGTCAATCGCACGTTGCCGTCTGAGGACCCCCACCGGTTTACCGCTCACTGCCGGCGTTTACCGTGGGCGGTTCCAAAATCAATATCATTTGGTAAAAACGCCCCACGAGGACATTTATCCCCAAACCCGGATTGACTACAGGTCACCTTGATTAATAATTCTATCTGAACACGATTCCTCATTTGGAAACCGGAACCGTACCGGATCAACGGTCCGGTTCGGACCGTCGATTTCCGACCGATTCAAGTAGTTTGGCCGGGTCTCACACTGTTTTTGCTCATCCCTAGTTCTTAGTGGCCGCTGGGCACTAGGGTGGGGCCAGTGAGGTGAAGCGAGGTCCGTGTGGGAGCGGCTAATGCAATATAAGGACTAATCCTTATAGCACGCGAATGTTGTGTGCGTCACATGTTAAAAACTACTATGAATCACAATACTTATACGCACGCAAGTCGTGGTTGTATGCATAACTTATTGTGTACTAACTTATCAACATATAAACTTGCAGATTATTTTATGTGTTAAATGCGCCTGTTGAGTTATTTTTTCACTTCACTCAACAAGTCAACCGACTAATATTGTTTTTTGGTTCGATAGGGGCTGCCCCATCTGATACTGATTATGATAATCCGCTAACGTAAAAAGGTTTCTAAGGTCGTAGTGAATTCAAGAGGAATGTGAATGTAAGGATAAACTTGTTATGGAATAAAAATGAAGCTTAACACAACAACAATGGCAGAAAAAAGTCATCCATAAATAGGATAGAGTCAAGACTCCAATGATCGACAGGGAAGGATGATTACGTCCATTTCACAATTGGGATAACAACGAACACCTATGATCCTTATAGATGAACTATGCTAGCTAAGCTACCTATACTTAACTTTGGCTACTAAGTCAAGGTGGCTAAGGAAGCAATTTAAGTAAGATAGATGCTTGTTTGGATTGTTTGGTTGTTTCGTCCTTTCTTCTGCTACCGGCTTCATCTATTTATAGGCCTCAATGGTGGAGATCATGAGTAGTTATTAGCGGTTGTCCCCTTTACGGTTGTCTCTGGCGCTCTTCTTGGATTATTTTATCTCCCGTGTTTCCCTCCAAGTTCCTTTGGTCGCCTGATGCTTAATGGGCTTTCTTTTGTTGGGAACCATTTTAAGTAGGTCATTCTCCATAATACCTCCAGTGCTCGTGTTCTAATCGCTAAACTGAATTAAGTGAGAAGGCCAAGTATCGTTGTTGCTAGTCCTTTTATTCTTTGTTGACAACGCCAATCAAAGTTACTTGTCAAGCTCTTAGTTGCTTTATTCTCTACTTAGTCATCAAAGTCAAACATATGTTTTTAAATTGTAACTAATTGCTCCCTTTAATTTGCAAGACGAACTCATTTGAGTCTTGCGAATTAAAACGCCTCAAGCCATCGCCAGGGATTGTGATATCCGTCCCAAATTGAATATCCAAAAAATTAAAAGTAGTGTGATTACTATTAATCACCTTTAAATCTCTTAACATCTCTAAATCACTAAAAAATCAAGTATTGAATAGCGACTCTGCAGCACCTGAGAGAAATCGAACTCGATCGACTCAAGAGCACTACCAAAAGCTCCAACCACTACTCTAATGACCAACTTGTGTAGCTTAATAGCCAAAATTTGTAACAATATACTGCTTCCGGAATTAGGGAACGGATTCCAAAATCCGTCTCTCAATTTAAGGAACCGGATTCCAAAATCGTCTCTAATTTAGGGACGGTGTAGGGTCCTTTCGCCCGCCTTAGGGGGGCCGTGACCTCAGCTTCAGTGTCATGAATTGAGACCACATGGATCCGCATGTGAATGCGTTGGGGTGTGTTGTGTCGAATTGAGGGGATCGCCACCCGTGCCCTATATAAGTTATTCACGGACGCCCGAAACATTGGTGCCAAACAGTGCCACAAGTAGGTCCAGTAACCAAAGTGTGGGGTTGGGGAATGGTACGGATCTGAATCAGTACCCAATCCGCCGATGTAGCGGCCTCCTAACTCGCTCTCATTGAGTTCCATAAATATAACAATTGAATTCAAAGAGCCTATTGGAATTGGATCTTTGAAAGCGCACGTATCTACATTCTTTGCCATTCGTTCCCGTTTCGGCAGTAGTGGGGTGCTAATTTTCTAGTAGTAGAGTATTGATAAACTAAACCTAGCTACTTGTATTTTGATCGTCCAAAAAATTGGAGAAGACTTCGCAAGTACCTGGATAGGTTGTTTTGAAATGATTTGATATTTAAAAACCTACGACGCATCTACCACCATTAGAGGCGTTCAGAAGAGGACTACCCCCAGTTCGAGATTAGGTACTATGAACTGACCAGATGTGTACGCCTGCTCTGATTGTTAGCCAGTGTGCATGGCTGTGGCGTTTTGCCGACTGGCGTACAACCACCAAGAGCTATATTGCACACCGTTCTTAGAGCTATAAAAAGGGCATTAATAGTATAATAAAAGTTCTTATGGGCAACGAGATGCACTATTCCTTTGTCTGTAGACAAAGGATAGCGCTTTTTCCTGTCGCTGATTGCCTCAGAAGAGGGATAGAAACCGCTACTCATTTGTTCACAGGACAGGAATTTATTGTTATACTATTATTAAGCCGCTTAGGTCTCTTGAATAAGAGCATACCCGTCTAGGTGCTCTACCTTACCAACGGCTTGTGCAGACACACGGAATGTTCCACAAAGTGGAAGGTCACTGGGTTGGATCACCGATGGGATTGTGTATAGTACAACATTATCATCTGATCATAGGGCTGGTGGAGGGGGATCCAATGAAATGACATGCCATGATCACTTGTTGACGCAGGCCGACGCGACACACTTTTGAAGTAGGTCGAGTTGAGTAAGACTTGCGTCTAGTATGGTGTGTGTAAATTAATGAGAGGCCAGGTGAGAAGGACCGTAGGCCAGGTAGCGCTGATATTGACGTACAGATAATTGGAAGTCATACTCGGCTAAAAGTCCTCTTACCTTAGAAGTCGGCTATTTGGGACAAGTGAAGTCTGTGCACGCAGTGATAAGGCTAGAGTTTTCATCTAGCGAATCTAGCCATCTTACGTTGACAAATAACTCAAGGAAAAATATGGCAGAATGGCTAGATATTATCCTAGATCAAATTGCAAAGGTAATTGAGGGATAAGAGGACATGGACAATCCATGGTTTGATGGCAATCCTAACAGGTACATTGCCTAGACTACTATTAAAAGAAGTTCAAATTACCCACGGCAGGAGTTAGGTCAGTGCTGATAGAGGTTATCTCGCGCTCACCTTAATAAAATTGCCACATATTTTTATAAGTTTATAAAAAAGATTAACAAAGGATTTGACTGGAGCTGATTGAACGACGAGAAGGCCTCCAAGAGCTGCATAATTTAAATAAGTTGTACTCCTCATCTTGTCTAACAAAGGTCGGCCTTGGATGGGAGAAAACTTGCAGTTATTATTTTCAGGCCTAGTTGCTCATTTACTGCAGCAGCTTGTAGAGTACGCGTGTTAGCTAGATGGTCTCGAGAACCTCGTCAGCTGACCTCGAATAAAATGATAGATGGAAGGATGAAGTGAAAATTGCTATAAAGGAACAGGTTTAATAAGTAGATAGGTTTGATTGGTAGACTGTTTAAACATCTTATACTCTTGTATTTTATCTTCACTTGTATTATTTGAGTGCCTCAATTGGCGTTACTATCCGTTTAAGGCTTATCCTTTTATGAAATGATTTCCAATATAGGCTCCTCCTTACCTCCGTACTGCCTTATTAGAGCGTGCTTCTTCCTCGTTCTCTCAATACTCTTAAGAACGAGGAGTAATTGTAACGAATTTTATCTGTTTGGTCTTCCAAGCGCAATTATAACTTCATGGGTTACTGCGAGTCCCTTGGCAATCACGACTGATTTGCTCTCCTTTCTGGAGAATTGATATAGGGTGAGCCCCAATACGAGTGCATCACTCGCGGATCGGATTTCTAGGATTTCAGCGCTGGAGCTGAGTGACAAGAACCTCATGCAATATGTATATAGGATATTTCGCCTGAGCGGTTTCAGGTTTTCAATTATAAAGTTAAACGGCTTTCCATCTATAGTTATTAACTTCCTGGATGTGTATTAGACGGACTCTCATCCTTCTAAGAGTTCCTTTAAAGGAGCTTTTAGAGTTATTATGGGCTTGGGTGGGTAGTCCACGGTACTGATGGTTTTTCCTACTTATTATTCGAGGAGCACTCTATCTCCGTTTTACGTGTAATTTGCTCAATGGTACTCTCATTGAGATTTATATATGGCTGCGCCTTAGTATTTCTGCGAGAGTGATGTGGTTAGGACAGCAACGCGACATGGGTCCCCGCTCACGAACTATCTTCAGGATTCCGCAGTACCTTTCCCAGGTCCTTGCTTAAGGAGTAAGTATCAGTTCAGTTCGTGTGCTGATATTATCTTGATTTAAGTTTTCTTAAACAGAAGAAGTTAGAGTAATGTTAGAGTGGCGTGATAAAAAACCTGGGTATTGCAGCTAGCAGGTTTCTTATTAGCGCACCCGGTTGGAAACAACCATCTCTTCGGGAAGGATTTTATAAACCTTACTCTTTAAAGACCATGAATATTTTAGTCGCAAATTAAATAAATGATTATGTGAATAAAAAGCGCTGTCTTAAAGTAAAGTTGACCAAAGACACCGAGATGGTTAAATGAAAATTGAGCTATAATTTTTTAGTGTGCTGAAGAATGAATATTCTAGGATTACTCAACGTGGAATGTGTTATAATCATAAATTTTTAAAATGTATAAAAAGGAGAAAAATACAACGTGAGGTGGGAGAAACTGTGACAACGTCCTTTAAATATCTACCTACAAACATGAGTAGAATCTGAGTGTCGCAGTATGATAACGAGGAGAGATAGGTGGGAGACAAAGTTATCAATTTTCTTTTTATCCAGAATAGTTACGCCTCTTGAGGTTAATTTTATTTATGGTGAGATTAACAACATAAAAGTTTCAAAACACCTTACCCTATAGTCTTCTAGCTACTCCTTTCCATATATTCAATTTGATATGTGCTAATCAACTTGATATAATAATATAGCCTTTGATCTGGTAGTTAATGGACTGATTTGGTAGGTGAGTTGACAACAAACAATTTAATATAGCTGTACAGTACTTAGTACGTCCCGTTGTTCAAATGACCACTTAGACGAGAAAAAGAGCAAGGCTTTGAAAAATTGCCATGAATATCAATATTGGATTTGTGGAGAACGATCCCTCTATTCTTATTAGAATCGGATTACTACATGCATGGAAACAGCAGGGGGAAGCAATCAATTCCCATAATGAGAGCTTGAGGTAAACGTATGTATAGAGAATAGATCTGGAAGCCTATTTTTGCTGCAAGAGATAAAATTTAACAGAATTGCAAAGAGAATGAGACAAGCAAGGACCTGAACGAAGGATCGCGAAGATTTATACACAAAACAAGAAAACTCCCTTACAACTTGTCAAAGAAGGATAAGAAAATCGTGGGACCCTTCTAGATACCCACATGTGTCTAAACATAGAGAGATTTGCCTCCTATTATTACCTATTCCTATATACCGTATGAATGGAAACTTCCGGTATGTACCCACCACTGAGTTTGAAGCAAATCCGTGACGTTTAGCGAATATGGAGAAAGTTATTTGATGTTGAATTGAAGGGCACAATAGCCTAAGATAAGCATAGGTGTATCATTTTTTGCCTCATGATGTCTTCTTCATTCTTTCGAACTGCAAAGGAAAGACGCAAGTCTCACCAACCACCTTCTGGTGGATCTTTGATAAAGTGTGGCGAAACGGCAAATGCAAAGTGAGCCCGCTTTCATGGTCGACGTCACATTGTAAGACTGGAAGCGCATATACTAACTGCTCTACAGCAAAGACCTCAGTTCTTCAAGGCCACACAACCACATCAAATGCACATTGTGCATAAAATCCTCGGATTTGGAAGTGTTCAATCAGGCCATTCTCTTAGCTTAAACAAATTAACAACTCCGATTGAAAACTAAAACTGTTTAGCAATTGTTGTGTAGAAAAAAAATGACTCAATTCTTTTTTATGCTAACGTGTGGTGTTAAACTTATTTGCTCTTATGCTAATAATTATATGACCAAATATATATGCCGATGAGATGGAAAGCAGTGAGTCACTACACATCACTAGCGACATATTAAGTGGAGAAGAAAGAATTAGATGACTGTTTTTGGAAGTATGCTCCTTGGAAAGTGTGTAGAACACTTGAGACCTTTGCTCAAAGCACTTTTGTGTCATATACGGCCAGACAATTGTGTGTTGCCACCCTTAATTAAATAGGTCAAAGGATGAATCGGCTTATATGTGAGGATTGAGATTTAGAACTTGAGTCAGCCTGCTGCTGAGGCGTCTATCTCCTTCTTATATAATTCTAAGAAACTCGTACGCAGAATTATTGATATGCCCCTCAGACTATCACTATGTGGAATTATATGGAGTCACTTGGGCACAGATCCGGAAGAATGACGATACGTCGCTTGAGGCACAACTACGCTATTCATACCACAGTATTTTTGTTTCCTAATAGTTGACTCCAAAAGTTATAAATCCAGCATTGTAAAGGAAAATGTTTCAGTATGTTCGCCTTCACTCATATCATTTTAGTCAGAGCCTTTGTAACTTATAAGGTATTATTTGTCATTTATTGAGAAGCCAAATATGTTGAGAGACTAGGTGAGGGAAACACCTAACACTTACTAAATTTCCATACATTGTTGTTGAGCAAGTGGCTGAAGGGTGGCTGTGAACAATGATTGCCTTTTGAATTGGTATTTCGGAATCCAATTTGTCTTAAGGTTGATTGCTGTAAGCAAGTAGCACCTATACTTCGGAATTGTCCGCCAACTCACCAAAAATACTATGTGGGAATTTAGTGTTCACAATATTGGGTTTCTATAACCGAATGCAGGATGAGACTTTTCATTGATTTATCGCTTTTTTGCTTATAATATGCTACTTTACAGACGTCACGACAATCCTCTCTCAAAATTGGAAGGGTTTTATGAATGCAAAGGGGAATGAACGATGAGGTAAAAAAGTCATTGATCTGTTTAATATTAGTAGTCCGGATGCGTCTATTTGGTCTCCAGAGGGATCGGGAGTTCCTTGCCCACTTTCTCGTAAAAACTCACAATTCTCCTTCTATGACTTGGAAACTCTTCAGCAAAGCTTCAAGCCATACTTATGCTTTTTTTTTAAGAATGGATACGAAAGTTTTGATAGGAGAATGATAACGTATTATATTTATAAGAAGATGTCTATGATCTTTCAGAGAACATAATTTTCAATTTCTGGTTTATTAGTCCATGCTTATCTAAAATGCTAACATCTAACATCTGTTATGAGACTTTATTTGAGATGAACACGATTCGTGAGATTACCGACTTTGTTTGCATATTTCTGATGGTTACGTAAACTTTCTCTATTCTTAAGTGGAGGAGATACGTAGAGTTGTAATCAACCACCCAATACAACAGCTAAAATTTTTCATAGTGGGATTACAATATAAGGTTATCTTATACTTTCCCAATATTGGTAAAAAGAATCTCATACACTGAGCAAACATTTCTATCTAGCTTCAATATACTATTAGATCGAATATTGTAAGTATTATGTTCCTTGTCATTCTTCTCTTAACAAATGCAGGTTTTGTGATTTCATATTTAAGTACTGAACACATCACAATTACAGTTTATTATGTTCTAAACCATCATTATACTAAACAAAATACAAATCTGAAATTTAAGAATTTATTATATATATAGATTTATACAAAGAATATAATAAAAAAGATAGAAATAAAGAAGAAATTCTAAAATTATTTCTTAAACATTATTTGAAATCTTTTGATAAAGGATTTCGTTGATCGATTATTTTCAATATACAAGTTAAATATTTTCTATAAATTTAGTCTTGTTATGATTTTGGCCATGAAAATAAGACTTGTTAAACAACCATAAAATATCCCTAATTATTTGATTTCTTATTCCATAAAAAAATAAGGTAAAAATAAAAATAATCGATTCTTTTTTTCCACCAAATTACGTATCATCATCCGCTCACCATCGCTCCAACACCATGCTCACCATCATCATCATCGTCATCACCATCCATTTTTCAACGCGTCCACAAGAAGACCTTTCCCCAAGCAACTTATCTCGCTTTCCTTCGCACTTGTATGGCAAGAACTCAAACACCATTAACTTTCTCATTTCCATTCAATCAATCCTCCTTAACTCACCATCATCAATAGAACGTTTTGATTAAATTAATCCCCTAATTCATCTATAAATAGGGCACTCAATTTTCATTCTGATTTGCTCAACTTGCAAACTAACTCTAATTCCCATTCTTAATCAATTGTTTCATTTTCATAAAAAAATCCCAAATCAATTTCATTTCTTTTCTTCTTCTTTCCTGCTTCTTCTTCTTCTATTTCGCCCACGCTCCGGCGACTCTCGCGGCCAGCCTACGTTCGCTGCCGACCACTCCTCCGCCTCCATTCTCTCCTCGGCCCCCCTGGACAAGAACGGCCGCCCGCGCCACCTACAGCGCAGGCAGATGCTGCCTCGCAGCTGCCCGCCCCTGCTCCTCTCCCCTTGCCCTTCTTTCCTGCTTGCTGGCACCAAGCCAGCCACCACCATATTTGATAGGTGTCGGCTGGCTATATGTATTGAGGTTATTTTTAATTAATCAAGTTATTAATGTATATATTTTTACCATCAAAGATAAAGTATTGTAGTCTCGGAAGCTCGGGAAGAACGATTCATCAAAAGTAAAAGAATAGATTGGCTAACGTCGAAATGAGGTAACATCTATTGCTGACGCCTTATGAAATTGATTTATTGAAATATGGAAATTTATTTAAAAGGTTATTATTCTTGATTGGATTGTGAGATTTAATTATGATTGATTTGAAGAATGATGGCTATAATATCAATTTCACGGTTTGAAGTCTCATAGACACGTGGTTCTTCGCATGGTTCTCAAGCAGTAACTCCACAACACCATTAGCAGGCCATGGCTGAAGAAGGCACCAAGGCGAAGTTGACTTCGACTGACTCGCAACGAGTCTGGACGGTTAATGACCAAGGTTTGATCAAACTCGACGAAGGCAACACGACTGAAGCCTGTGAGCATCCTGTGGAGGCCTTACATGGCATGCTCAAGCGCTATGCCTTCTTGGAAATTAGGCGACAACAACGCAAAGACTACTACCTGCAAGGAATAAGGCCGAATAGTTTAGCTCTAATTCTGAAGAGATGTTGGACTCTCATCTAGATGAATGCAAAGATGGACGGATTTCGAACAAATGGATCAGATCCACAAGTTCGACTTCTACCCTTCTCGCGAATGTGAATCCTTGGAAAGTAAGGGTAAGGGAATTGACGCTAAGATATCCAGTTGAAGGCCGGATCGAAGGACCAATAAACCAGAGCTAAAGAGTTTACGGGCGCCGGGGCGTTCCTGGGGCCGGACATGATCCGGTCGCCTCTGGCATTCGGGGGGTACAATAGTTGAATGACTCGTTGTTGGCTAGAATTGAATTCTTTCTTTTGCATAGGTGTCAGTATGCCTGGAGTTGTGTGTTTATACTCGAATGAGTAGAGGAAGTCGCCACGCACATCTTTCGGGAAGCTGCTGAAACCCGCCGTTTTAATGCCATGCCTATAAATTGCATAAGCAAGGCGAAAGACTCCATGTCTGGTAGTAAGCACCCAAAAAGGTCTAGATTAGGGGACAAGGGTAAGGGTGAAAGTAGTGTCACACACCCCTGCGTCTAGGCGGGCCTTAACTCGGATCCACTGTGAAGTTTATTGTCAAAAAGACAATACAACAATTTCCGTTTTAATCCCTATGCATACAAATTACTATGTGGGTTGCTTTAAACAGAAATATATGCACAATATGACTAATTTTGTTGGGCGACAATGTGTTGTTTATATTCGTATTAAAGGGTGGCCTAAAAGCCAATTTGTCTATGAACTTAGTCTTATAGGCGTGAGAACATGGCCAATTTGCCGTCTTGTTTAAGACATAATAATATTATGATTTGCAAGCATGCAAGCATTCAAAAGAATTAAAAGTTGGTGCCTAAGATTGATTTAATTAAGTGCGAATAGTTGTTAATGCAATATTAACATGCTAATTGGCATAGCAAAGACAAAATTTCTAAAAAGCAATGCAAAAGGGTGTTAAGAATTGAGACATTGGCCTTAAACTTACCTTGGGCAACATCGGTGCTAATGATGAGCCAATCGCTAGGGACCCTCGGCGAACTCGTACGAACAAGAACCAACCCAAATCGAACTTAAAACTAAACAAGAACCCCAAATCGAACAAGATTAAAGAATCAAAGTCAAGATCTAATACGAATGTGCAATGAATGAAGCAGTGATTGTTGTTTTGAAATGTGTTTGATGTGTTTGAGAATGCTTTTTGATTGTGTGTTATGAATGCTTTTGAATTTATGAATGCTTTGAATTTTGAATGCAAAAGAATTGAGAGCTTGATGTGTTTTAGAGAGGGAGAAGGAGAAGAGAAAACAGTAGAGAAAGAGCGTCTAAAAAAGTGCAATGAGGCGTGGATGTTCAATGAGGGGGTCGACCAATATTTATAGTCCAAAAGCCAAAAAAGCAAGAACTAGGCGCAATTACGCCCAAAATTGGGCGCAATTGGCGCCCAGTACATTTATTTTTTTTTTTTTTGTTTTTTTTTTTTTTTTTAGCCTGATTTTTGGCTAATTCGTTTGCCTTTTTGAAAATTGCGTATAATAATCGAAATAAAAATATCATTTTGATTTTATTTGACTCGTGAATTTTGACACAAATCATTGATTGATTTGGGGAGATATCTTGTGGGCCCATGCTGCGGTGGCGGTCCCGAAGCTCGCCGAATACGAGGCTGTTTCGGCTCGGGTGCGCGGTTTTGCTTAGGAAATTCTTAACTACTTTTCCTTAAATCCAAAAAATATGGCATAATATTCATAAAATTCCTGGTAAAAAATWGTGCATTGTGTTAGAATTTCGTGAATTTTAGAATTGTTTTCATGATTTAATTAACTATTGCAAAATTAATTAAATTGTTGAAAGTTCCGAAAATTGCCAAAAATGCTTAGAAAAATTCAGAAGAATTCCGAAAAATTCTAGAAAAATGTATAAAAATAAGTTAAAATTATTTGAAAATTAAAACTGATTTTTCAGGGTGCTTTATATAGGTAAATCTGCCCGATGTAACGAAAACTTGCCTTTTTATGGTSTATTGGGGCCCTAGCTCTCTCAATTCAGCTTGTGTGTTGCAAAGGGGTGTCTTATCATTGGCCATCTTCAGCTAGGGACAAACGCTTTAGCATCATTGTGAAAGAGCACGAACTCTTCATTGTGAGAGAGCACAACCTCTTGATGTGAGAGAGCACAACCTCTTCATTGTGAGAGAGCACAACCTCTTTATTGTGAGAGAACATAACCTCTTGATGTGAGAGAGCACAACCTCTTCATACACCGTCATCCTCGCTTGAGAYTCCGACTCGATCTTTATCCCTTCTCGGCTAGTCGTCAAGGAATACTCTTCAATACCTCTAAGATTACATCCTCTTCAATACCTCTATCCAGGAGAATGTTGCTCGTATCCTTTGCCTGCTTTACTTGATCTGCCTATGCCTGCTTGATCTGCTTATGCCTACTTGATTCCTTTTTGGTGCCACCGTCAAGGAAAACCTTCTTCATGCTTGCTTGATCTGCTTATGTCTGCGTAACTCCTTTCCGGTGCCACCTTCCAGGAAACTTAACGTCGCYTATAGCCAGGATCGCGTATAGCGATATTTTTATGTTGGTGCCTGCTTGATCTGCTTATGCCTGCTTTAATCCTTTCCGGTGCCGCCTTCTAGGAAACTTAATGTCGTATATAGCCACGATCGTGTATAGCGATATTTTTTTGTTGGTGCTTGCTTGATCTGCTTATGCCTGCTTAAATCCTTTTCAGTGCTGCCTTCCAGGAAACTTAACGTCGCGTAAAGCGATATTTTTTGTTGGTGCCTACTTGATCGGCTTATGCTTGCTTAACTCCTTCCCAGTTRCACCTTCCAAGAAYCTTAACGTCGCGTATATCAATATTTTTCGTTGGTGCCWGCTCATCTCTCCTTCGGCTARGCCATCAAGAAAGACTTTTCACTTAATGTTGTGTACTGCTTAAGTTATTGCTGGGATCTGTTGTACCTCGACTATGGATTCTCTGATTTTGATTCTTTTTTTGCTCTGACCTTTGWTTTTGCTCTGCTTTGGATTGTGGTAATTGTTCCTTGCAAATGCGTGGTTATCATGGCAAGACGTCTTGTAATGCTGGTTCTTTGAATTTGAGAAGGAATAGGGCATTCCTGCACTTGTATTAAGGTCCACTTAATTCAGAGCCAATTAATGTCTAGAAGCCAGCCCCCCAAAA
>SNQN01004320.1:1941-52895 GCA_008642245.1 Bassia scoparia
CAACTTAAACTTTTGCCTTGATATTATTAAGTGAACAACAAAAGGTGTTCAATGATATGGGAGTTTCTGGTTCAATTTAATGGGATTTTGGTTTGAGTTTGAGGTTTTTGTTTATAATTTTTATTCTGAATTGAAATTCCAAGTTACAGCTCTATCTATTTTGTTTTCAATTTTTAAGGGTAGCTGTTCGAATAGTTTAGGGGGTTCTTTGTCAATTTTGGTTTGGCTTTTAGGGATTTTGTCGATTGACGATGTTAATATGAGTAAATGACTTTTCTTACAGATAATCAAACACGTGTTGAGATTCTTAGAAGAGAGAGAAAAAGGCATCACAACAAGAACACTGACCATCTTGTAAAGTTGTGGGATTTGAAGCAGGTAATCTGTCTTCAATTCGCTTTATTTTTATTGTGTTAAACTCTATGCATTCAAGCTATATGCCCTTTATTTGTTTTATGGTTGCTGTCATCAAAGCCTATGATAAATTGATTGAATAGATGGTATATGATAGGGTGCCTAACATTGTAGTTGTGCAAATTTTGATCACTAAGGTTCCTTCTTTTCTGAGAATCGAAAAGCGGCTTGATTTGGGAGGTAGGAGTTCGAATGAGAGAGAAGAGAGAGAGAGAGAGGCAAATGAAAAATGAGCAACTCATTAAGTACATGATCGTAGATTGTTTCAACGTCAACAAAATAAGTTTTGATCTGTTTGGCCATATTTTATAAAAGAATAATGATCTTTTTAATGTTTTTTCTCCTTTTGAGTTTCTGTTTGTTATAATTGAAATTTTAATGGGGTTTTCAATATTTGTTGTATGTTCATGTGAATTTCTTTGGTGGTAAATGGTAAATTGATGAATGAATTAAGAAATAGAAAGTTTATGGTTATTATTTTAATAGGGTAGTAGGAAATGGTGTTTTATTGGGGTGAATTTGATGTGTAATTTTGAATATACTTGTTTTCCCACATTAGTGACTTCAACAACAATGTTTAGCTAATTTTAATAGTGTTGGCAGGAAAATGGTGTTGTATTTCAATTTCATTTCTTAGTTCTAGCTAGGTTTATTTACTTTTAGTTTCTTAGTTAATAGCTAGGTTTTAGCTAAATTAATGTAGTGCATGTTTATTATTCTTCCTACATTTCTTTTCTTATTTAATCACTTGTTAATGTTCTTGGAGGAGAATATGGGTCTTAAGTACATGTGTCTAATTGTATGAAAGATTAAAGTTTTGAACTAAGTTATGACTTTGTAAAGCAAGATCAGGTAGTTGTTTACTCCTATTTAGATTCAGAATCTCTTAAGTTGGGAAGTCGAGTCGAGATCGATTAAACTCTTAATTTCTTGTTGTCTTCGGATTTCTGCTCTTATGCTTTGTTTAGACACAAAAGTGTACAAAAATTCTGCTCTTGTGCTTGTTTGTTCTTCTTTGCAACGGCGCTACGGCATTAGTCAATTATGCAATTAGTTAGAGATTGTGTTGGATTTCTATTAAAGTTTGAAGCTTTTCTTTGTTCTATTTATTGTATACTTAGCTGGAAGACATGAAACATAACATATTTAGGCACTTTTTGTCAATAATTTGGTGGGGGAAGCAGATTATGAGCGGCTTGCGCAAAATGCAGACTTTTCTCATGCACAAATTCAAGGATTTTCACTCTTCTTTTGGCACCAATTTCATGTTTGTTCTCTTTTTTTTTATCTCCATGCTTACTTTTATCTATGCATTAATATTCACATATAAGATCTATAGTTTTGTTTTAGTTTTAGTTTATTTCTAGAAATAGGTAGATATAAGCCTACATATTATCATGTGCTTGTCTTATATGGGTGATGTACAATGTACATGTTATAATTTGTTCTTTTGGCTTTCTGCCAAAATCTTGTGGTTCGTTCCTATTTGCTGTATTATTATTTACAAAGCAGAGCATCGCTGATTGTTTTATAATCCAAGTCAAAGAATGTCTGAAGCAAATGAAGAGCTCTAAGGATTGCTAGCAAGTTGAGAACAGAGTATAGTCAAATATTATGTCAATCAAAATGGAGGAAGATTTATAAGGCGCTTCTGGGACAAATAACGGTGGAGAAGTGTTACTGACTCAAGCTGTTGTACGATTAAATGCTGAACCTCAAGGTAGTATATGGCATGAGTATACATCAAGTGTAAGATTAGTTGTCTAATTTTGATGAACGTGTAGTGATTATTGCTTAACTTTATATTGAATTGGCATAAACGTTTATGTGGGTTTAAGCAAGTCTTTTTTTTTCGAGGTTAAAGAAGGAAAATGATTTTCTTTATATTGAATTGGCATCAGTATATGGCATGAGTAACACTATGCAGCAGATTAGTTGTCTGAATTTTGATGAACGTTTGTGATTATTGCATAATAACTTATATTGATTGACATTCACGTTATGTGGGTATATAGCAAGTCATTTTTTTATATTTTTTTTGGCAGTGATATGAAATTTGTGGCAAGTGACTCCTATTGTGGCTCGCGAGCTGGAAGATATGTAGCATTGATGTTTCATGTTTCAATATGCATAGTCATACTTTCAAGTAAAATATTATAGCTCTTTGTTGGTTTATCTCTGCAGGAGGCTTACAGATTTAAAGGCCAATCAGTAATATGTGCATTTAGCTGAACAACAAAAAATACAGATTCTCCCAAGACTGGAGTAAGAGGATAGATAACAGGGTTCCATTTCAGTCTATGAAAAATGCTGTAGCTGTTTGATGAGGTGACATTTTATGGAAAAGCCTGCCATCAAAGTGAAGCGAACAATGATCATGCTTTCAAATAGATTGCAAGCTCGTCTGAAATAAATCGTTGAGGCTCAATAATGAGTACAATCATCGTTAAAACCAACAATGGAGAATCAAATGTAATAAGGTTCAATATATGTCACATACATTTTGTTTTGATTTTCAATATTTTAACATTTTAATTATTACTTATTTGTTCTATGGACATATTATTGCTAATTGTACTAATCACCATCCATGTACAAACCATCCATTGGTTCGACTGCGCGCGGTGCAACGACTAGTACAACCCAAAGTTCAGGCAATGCCTTTACTGCTCCACTAACACCAGCAATGAAGACAATCACTATTAAAGCAACCAACCAACCACTATCCAAAGTATCAATGTAAGTAGATTATTCTCATCTTACAAATTTGGAGCATCTAATTCCTACAATCAAGTAAACAAATTTAGTGAATTAAACATGCACAATTTTTAAACTAATTCATACACTCCATATCATAACACCTTGCACATGTTAGCAATACACAATTACACCTAGCTAACTAATTCTACATTCATGTAGTAACATAAAAGAAGATTAATCAAATAAATTGCAGACTTTATAAATAAAGGTTTAGTTCTAAAGCGAGAAGAAAAGAAGAACCTCTTAATATAATAATGGCAGAAGCAAGTTGAGGAATCCTTCCTTGTAAAACAAAAAACTATTTTCCTAGAAAATGATTTTCCATGAAAATTGTTTTCCCTAGAAAATGATTTTATGAAAAATTGTATTTTCCTTCAAAACAACGAGCCTTAAATGTAAAGGGCTAGTATAGAAGGGTGAGACGACAGTTTTGAATGGGGAGGGGTGACAGGGACGTTGTGATTGATGAAGTGGCTTGCTGACTTGGATTGGTGAGATGGCAAAATGACTGTTCATTTTGCTTCCTATTCATTTTGTGCAGATAGTGGCATTCCCTCTCAAATTTTATTATTGTAAGGATAAGGATACAGAATAAGGATATTACAGTAGTGAAAGTCTAAGGGGATTTTCACTCGTAACAATATCCATGTGTAGTTGAGGTTATACTCTAAATTAATTTTCTACACGGTGCCTTGTGGAATTTATAAATTAATTACATATTGCCTGTTAACTTTATTGCCACAAGTTATCACTAACCAGGTTAAGGAATTGTTCCAAAGAGAATAAAAGAAACTACTATGAAAAGCAATTGTCATATTTTGACAGATAATATTGTACTTTATAAAATATCATAATATCTTAGTTTATATTGGTTAATATTTGTGATGTGGCAGCGTAAACCACGCTGCTTTGCTCAACAACATTTGGGTTTGTCTAAAATATGTCCCCGAAGTTTTTGCATTTTCAAGCTGAACTCCACGATTTAGAAACCTTCCTAAGCTAATGCATTCCGAGTTTTAGTGGTTTTACAAGGTTTATCCTTTATTATTAACTATAAGTTACTTAGGTTAACTTTAAATAAATAAAAAAACAAAATTAAAAAGCAAATAAACCCCAACCATCCTCTCTCTCTCCCTCCTTCTGCGTCCATTGGTGCACTGCCACCTCACCACTGATGCACCACCCGTCCTCAAGGGGAAACCCCGAAAAAATGCAACGCCCACACACAAGCCCACCAGACATCCTGCCCCACCATATGTCGCGACCACCACTGCACGCGAACGAACCACAATCGCACCACTAAATTGCAACCGCATTGCTTGCGCACTCAACGCCCAACAAAAACACCTCACCGGTCGCACCACCCGCCATACTTGACTCGCCTTTGAATCAAACCCTTACACTGCACCGTGTAGTGATTGATTGTTTAATTAGGGTAGGGTTTTTATGTTTGCGGTGGTGGTTGAGTGGGTGGGGTTGTTGGTTTCAGTTGTTTTGTGGTGGTTGTGTACTAGGATGCACGGAACTTCGCCAAGGTAGGGGTCCCCCGTGTCGACCACGATCGGAAACGGACACTGTATCGGAACACGCGAAATCCGTTAACGACACACAAGCGAAAGGAAATCTAATTTTTTATTATATTTTTTGGACACCACGGCATGGATAGGAAACGTGATGGACACGTGTCAGACACGTTTCTCGAGAACAAGACTTGTTTTCTCCTATTCTAATCTAAAACTCTAACCTCCTTATCATTATTTTCCTCACAACAAAACTCACTAAATATACTCAAACACCAATTAAAATTCATCTTCTCTCTCCTCATTTAGGTGCTCTCTAGAAACTCATCTTCTCTCTCGTCATTTACGTCGCTCTACTAAATCGTTGGTGGCGGATTTATTTCACTTTTTTGATTGGTTTTTTGATTTATTTGATTTTGTTTCACTTAAATTTAAAACATTTTTAATCAGCATACATCTTACTTATTTCAATTTTTAATATGAAGTATATTGTACAGAGTTGATTTTTATCCTATATTGTTACAAGCTCTATCTGATTTTGTTTTCAATTTTTAAGGGTAGCTAGTTCGAATAGTTTAGGGGGTTCTTTGTCAATTTTGGTTTGGCTTTTTAGGGATTTTGTCGATTGACGATGTTAATATGAGTAAATGACTTTTCTTTACAGATAATCAAACACGTGTTGAGATTCTTAGAAGAGAGAGAGAAAAGGCATCACAACAAGAACAGCTGACCATCTTGTAAAGTTGTTGGGGATTTGAAGCAGGTAATCTGTCTTCAATTACGCTTTATTTTTATTGTGTTAAACTCTATGCATTCAAGCTATATGCCCTTTATTTGTTTTATGGTTGCTGTCATCAAAGCCTAATGTAAATTGATTGAATAGATGGTATATGATAGGGTGGCCTAACATTGTAGTTGTGCAAATTTTGATCACTAAGGTTCCTTCTTTTCTGAGAATCGAAAGCGGCTTGATTTGGGAGGTAGGAGTTCGAATGAGAGAGAGAGAGAGAGAGAGAGGCAAATGAAAAATGAGCAACTCATTAAGTACATGATCGTAGATTGTTTCAACGTCAACAAATCAAGTTTTGATCTGTTGGCCATATTTATAAAAGAATAATGATCTTTTTAATGTTTTTCTCCTTTTGAGTTTCTGTTTGTTATAATTGAAATTTTAATGGGGTTTTCAATTATTTGTTGTATGTTCATGTGAATTTCTTTGGTGGGTAAATGGTAAATTGATGAATGAATTAAGAAATAGAAAGGTTATGTTATTATTTTAATAGGGTAGGTAGGAAAATGGTGTTTTATTGGGGTGAATTTGATGTGTAATTTTGAATATACTTGRTTTTCCCACATTAGTGACTTCAAACAACAATGTTTAGCTAATTTTAATAGTGTTGGCAGGAAAATGGTGTTGTATTTCAATTTCATTTCTTAGTTACTAGCTAGGTTTATTACTTCTTAGTTTCTTAGTTAATAGCTAGGTTTAGCTAATATTAATGTAGTGCATGTTTATTACTTCTTCCTACATTTCTTTTCTTATTTAATCACTTGTTAATGTTCTTGGAGGAGAATATGGGTTCTTAAGTTACATGTGTCTAATTGTATGAAAGATTAAAGATTTTGAACTAAGTTATGACTTTGTAAAGCAAGATCGGTAGTTGTTACTCCTATTTAGATTCAGAATCTCTTAAGTTGGGGAAGTCGAGTCTTAAACTCTTAATTTTCTTGTTGTCTTCGGATTTCTGCTCTTATGCTTGTTGTTTAGACACAAAGTGTACAAAAATTCTGCTCTTGTGCTTGRTGTTCTTCTTTGGCAACGCGCGTACGGGCATTAGTCCAATTATGCAATTAGTTAGAGATTGTGTTGGATTTCTATTAAAGTTTGAAGCTTTTCTTTGTTCTATTTATTGTATACTTAGCTGGAAGACATGAACATAACATATTTAGGCACTTTTTGTCAATAATTTGGTGGGGGAAGCAGATTATGAGCGGCTTGCGCAAAATGCAGACTTTTTCATGCACAAATTAAGGGATTTTCACTCTTCTTTTGGCACCAATTTCATGTTGTTCTCTTTTTTTTTATCTCCATGCTTACTTTTATCTATGCATTAATATTCACATATAAGATCTATAGTTTTGTTTTAGTTTTAGTTTATTTCTAGAAATAGGTAGATAAAGCCTACATATTATCATGTGCTTGTCTTATATGGTGATGTACAATCGTACATGTTATAATTTGTTTCTTTTGGCTTCTGCCAAATCTTGTGGTTCGTTGCCTATTTGCTGTATTATTATTTACAAAGCAGAGCATGCTGATTGTTATAATCCAAGTCAAAGAATGTCTGAAGCAAAATGAAGAGCTCTAAGGATTGCTAGACAAGTTGAGAACAGAGTATATCAAATATTATGTCATCAAAATGAGAAGATTTATCAAGGCGCTTCTGGGACAAATAACGGTGGAGAAGTGTTACTGACTCAGCTGATTGTAACGATTAAATGCTGAACCTCAAGGTTAGTATATGGCATGAGTATACATCAATGTAAGATTAGTTGTCTAATTTTGATGAACGTGTAGTGATTATTGCTTAACTTTATATTGAATTGGCATAACGTTATGTGGGTTATAGCAAGTCTTTTTTTTCGAGGTTAAGAAGGAAATGATTTCTTTATATTGAATTGGCATTCAGTATATGGCATGAGTATACACTATGCAAGATTAGTTGTCTGATTTTGATGAACGTTTGTGATTATTGCATAATAACTTTATATTGAATTGACATTCAGTTATGTGGGTTATAGCAAGTCATTTTTTTATATTTTTTTTTGGCAGTGATATGAAATATTGTGGCAATGTGATCTCCCATATTGTGGCTCCGAGCTGGAAGATATGTAGCATTGATGTTTCATGTTTCAATATTGCATAGTTCATACTTTCAAGTAAAATATTATAGCTCTTTTGTTGGGTTTATCTCTGCAGGAGGCTTACAGATTTAAAGGCCAAATCAGTAATATGGTGCATTTAGCTGAACAACAAAAAAATACAGATTCTCCCAAGACTGGAGTAAGAGAGATAGATAACAGGGTTCCATTTCAGTCTATGAAAAATGCTGTRAGCTTGTTTGATGAGGTGACATTTTATGGAGAAAAGCCTGCCATCAAAGTGAAGCGAACAATGGATCATGCTTTCAAATAGATTGCAAGCTCGTCTGAAATAAATCGTTGAGGCTCAATAATGAGATACAATCATCGTTAAAACCAACAATGGAGAAATCAAATGTAATAAGGTTTCAATATATGTCACATACAGTTTTGTTTTGATTTTCAATATTTTACATTTAATTATTACTTATTTGTTCTATGGACATATTATTGCTAATTGCTTCAATCACCATCCATTGTACAAACCATCCATTGTTCGATGCGCGCGGTGCAACGACTAGTAAACCAAAAAGTTCAGCAATGCACTTTATGCTCCAGTAACCCAGCAATGAAAAGACAATCACTATTAAAGCAACAACAACCACTATCAAAGTATCAAATGTAGTAGATTATTCTCATCTTTACCAAATTTGGACATCATAATTCCTACAATCAAGTAAAACAAATTTATGAACTAAACATGCACAATTCTTTAAACTAATCATACCACTCCATATCATAACACATTGCACCATGTTAGCAATACACAATTACACCTAGCTAAATATATTCATACATTCATGTAGTAACAATAAAAAGAAATTAATCAAATAAATTCAAAAGACTTTATAAATAAATGTTAGTTCTAAAAGCGAGAAGAAAAGAAGAACCTTAATATAATTAATGGCAGAAAGCAAGTTGAGGAATCCTTTCCTTGTAAAACAATAAAACTATTTTCCTAGAAAATGATTTTCCATGAAAATTGTTTTCCCTAGAAAATGATTTTTCATGAAAATTGTTTTCCTTCAAAACAAACGGAGCCTTAGAATGTGAAAGGGCTTAGTAGAGAGGGTGATGACGACAGTTTGATGGGGAGGGTGACAGGGAGTGTGATTGATGAAGTGGCTTGCTGACTTGGATTGGTGAGATGGCAAAATGACTGTTCATTTTGCTCTCACTATTCATTTTGTGAATAGTGATTCCCTTACAAACTTTTATATTGTAAGGATAAGGATAAGAATAAGGATATTACAGTAGTGAAAGTCTAAGGGGATTTTCTACTCGTACACAATATCCATGTGTAGTTGAGTTGTATATACCTCTAAATTAATTTTTCTACACGGTGCCTTTGAATTTATATAAATTAATTACATTTGCCTTTAACTTTAATTGCCACAAGTTATTCACTAACCATGGTTAATGAATTTCCAAAAAAAAAAACTAATGAAATGCAATTGTTCATTTTTGAGATAATATTGTACTTTATGAAAATATCATAATATCTTAGTTAATATTGGTTAATATTTGTGATGTGGCACGTAAAGCCACGTGTTGCTACAACAATTTGGGTTTTTCTAAAATATGTCCCCGAGTTTTTGCATTTTCCAAGCTGACTCCACGATTTAGAAACCTTCTAAGCTATGCATCCGAGTTTTAGTGGTTTTACAAGGTTTATCCTTTTATAGTTAACTATAGTTAACTTAGGTTAACTTTTAAATAAATAAAAAACAAAATAAAAACAATAAAACCCCAACCATCCTCTCTCTCTCTCTCTCGCTCCATTGGTGCACTGCCACCTCACCACTGATGCACCACCGTCAAAGGGACCCGATGCAAGCCCCAACAATAGCCCACCACGACACCTGCCCACCATATCGCACCACCACTGCACGCGAACGAAACCACAATCGCACCATCAAATTGCAACCGCATTGCTTGCGCATCAAGCCCAACCAAAACACCTCACCGTCGCACCACCCGCCATACTTGACTCGCCCTTTGAATCAACCCTTACACTGCCACGTGTAGTGATTGATTGTTTGAATTAGGGTTAGGGTTTTTATTTGCGGTGGTGGTGAGTGGGTGGGGTTGTTGGTTCAGGTTGTTTGGTGTGGTTGTGTACTAGGATGCACGGACACTTCGCCAAGGTAGCGTGTCCCGTGTCGGACACGTATCGGAAACGGACACGTATCGGACACGCGTAAATCCGTGTACGACACACAAAAGGAAGTATCCAATTTTTTATTATATTTTTGGACACACGGACATGGATAGGAAACGTGATGGACACGTGTCAGACACGTTTTCGAGAACAAGACTTGTTTTCTCCTATTCTAATCTAAAACTCTAACCTCCATTATATTATTTTCTCCAACAAAACTCACTAAATTAACTCAAACCAATAAAATTCATCTTCTCTCTCCTCATTTAGGTGCTCCTAGAACTCATCTTCTCTCTCGTCATTTACGTCGCTCTTACTAATTCGTTGATTGCGGATTTATTTCACTTTTTTGATTGGTTTTTTGATTTATTTGATTTTGTTTCACTTAAATTTAAACATTTTAATCGCATACATCTAACTTATTTCAATTTTTATATGAAAGTGATATTGTTAAAGAGTTGATTTATCTATATTAAATGCAAGCTTGTAAAATTATTTTCAATTTGACATATTTATTCTGTTACTATTCCCGTGTCCACGTGTCCGCTATTTTTAAGTTGACGTTTTCCCGTACCTGTGTCGTGTCCGTATCCGTACCCTATCCGTTTTAGTGCAACCTAGGTTGTGTACGGTTCGTTGGTGAGGGTGAGGGTGCGTGAGGGAAAGGTTGAGGTTGATAGTGAGGTGAGGGTGAGGGTGGTGCCGTGGTGGTATACTGGGTTTGGTCGAGGGTGGTAGGTGCTGGTGGGCTAGGCTGGGTGGTGTCATGGTGGGGGTTTTGTTTTTTATTTATTTTAAGTTAACCTTGGTTAATGTAATAATTCTTGAGGGGTAAATCTTGTAAGAAAATCAAAACTCGGGTGCACATCTTAGAAAGTTTCAAAATCGTGGAGTCAACTTGGAAAACGCAAAAACTCGAGGGCATATCTTAGAAAAACCCTTAATATTTTTATCTCGTCCAATTTTTGTTTTAGATTAAGGAATATTGTAACATTTATATAAGGAAAAATTTTCAGAAACTACCTATTAAAGACTCCATTTTTAAAGAATATACCTAATAAACAGTTTATTTTACGAAACTACCAAAAAGTTRCTAATTTTTTTCTAGCACTACCAATTAACCCTTCTCCCCTAATCTCTTAACTCTGGTTAAATGATTACCCTATGAAATGACCAAAATACCCCCCATTTACTTTCCCACCTTAAATGATTACCCTATGAACTGACCAAAATATCCCCCATCTATCATCTCATCACTCACGAGTCACGACTCTTTCTTCTTCAACCTCTCTCTATTCACTCCTCTAATTCCACTCGTCCTTTCTTCTTCAATTTCATGAAACCAAATCAGTGAAACATTTTCACTGGCAAGACAACTTATTCTACTTCCTCACACTCTCTCTACTGTCGATTCATGTTGTGGCGTGAAGTTGCGTTTTGTCCTATGAAAAGATTCGAAGCATGTCATGGATAAAGAATCAGGGTATGTTTACCTTATTTAATCAGTATACTTGTTTAATTGAATACATATTTGTGTTTGATGAATTGTTTAATTGGGTTATGTGGTTTAATTGAATACTTATTTGTGTTTGATGTAACTATTTAATTGAAAATATAAACAGAATACAACAAACAACAAAGCAACAACAATCAGTCAAAGACTACAACTTGGAGGCATCCAAATATAACAACTCAAAACGATTCAACAATTGGTGATGAGTGGGAAAAATCAGACATCCTAAACAACCGAGGAGAATAAAAAATTGGGAATTTAGGGTTTTGGAAGAACAATAACCAATTCAAAACGAAAATAAAAATTAGGAAAGAGGAAGAGAAATTACTGATTGGACCTATTGGAGAAAGAGAAGAAAATTTGAAGAAGAAATGTAAACAGAGTGATAAAGATGATAAATGAATGAAGTGACAAATACAGAGAGGTAACATCTTTAAATAGAAGGAAAATGGAAGAATCGTGCAAAAAAAAAAAAATCGAAGATAAATGATGTATCAGTTAACCAGAGTTAAGAGATTAGGGGAGAAGGGTTAATTGGTAGTGCTAGAAAAAAATTAGYAACTTTTTGGTAGTTTCGTAAAATAAACTGTTTATTAGGTATATTCTTTAAAAATGGAGTCTTTAATAGGTAGTTTCTGAAAATTTTTCCTTTATATAATTCAAGGAGGTGTTCATGAAAAAGGTGGAAAAAAGAAGTTCAATCAATTTACCTTCATCCAATCCTCATATTTTGTTTTCCCTTTAGGATTTTAATCTTAGGAGGGTTTACTCCTAGCTTCCCTTGCTAGGGTTTTTTTTAACATTTCCTCGACCTTTTTCCTTTCTTCTTCCTTCTCTGTCTCCTTCATTTTTCTTTTCCTGAACTTCATTGTAATCATTCGTAGGGACTTAATGAAGTTTTAATATTAGTGGTAAGCCCCACAACCTTCTATTTCTTCTTCATTTTTCTCTTGGACTTCATTGTAATAATTCGTAGGGGGTTCCACTAATGTTTAATTAGTGATAATTCCGACAAAATAATTTATTTGTTTGGTTTGAATTATTTTGATTATAAAAAGACAATTTGATTTGGATGTTTATAAATAATTCACTATTTGGTGTCAGATCAATTATGGGAATATGGGGTCACCCCCTTTACTTCCTTTGAGTTTCTAGCATTTCATGCAGAAAATTTTGTAAGACGAGTCATTCAAGTAAGGATATAAGGGCATTCACAATAGTTCAAACTTCTGAGAGGTTTGAACTCTTGCCACTCTTAGACAAACCCCTTACTAATAATAGTTCAAACCTTTTAAGGGTTTGTTGATGGGACCATTATATATCCATATTTTTTATAAAAAAAAGGAAAATTTGTTAGCAACTATCCACTTTTTGTTCAACTTTGAAAATAACTACCCACTTTTTTTGTAAAGTTTGTGAACCACGACCTCTTAACGGTTTTAACTTAACACCGTTAACTCTCTTCTTTCCAACCACCATGAACCACCCTCCCGCCACCTTCCCTCACCGCTGCCACCTACGACCGACCACCGCCGTTCACCAGAGCACCCCACCAGCACCACCACAGCATAGGGAAGCAGCCCACGACCACCACAACCTCTAAAACCACCCTTTAACAGCCACAAAACAGCCACAACCTCCACGAAAACCACTGAACCAGTCGCGCATTTTAAAATGAATTTTTCTCAGCCTTCCAACCATTTTTTGGACATGGTTTATTCATGAAAGTTGTAGATCTCAAAAAAAATACATGAAATAGGCACAAGAATTACTTAATTTGGAGTTGTATTCAAGTAGTTATACCCCTGGGAATTTCACGAAATTTAGGGGTTTCGAAATTGGGGATTTCGAATTGGGGATTTCATTGCAAACTTGGGTAATTGGTTTGCGAAATTGGAGATTTCGAATAGAGGATTCATTGCTTGGGTTGCAAAATTGATTCAATTTGAAATGGGATTTGAGGGTTGCGAATTCTAGGGTTTTTAATTGGTTATTTTGGGGGAATTAAAGGTTGAAATTGGATGGAGTGAGTGAGGTGAATTAGTTAGTGGGTGGGCGGAGGGGTGTGTTGGGGGGGTGGGGGGGGCGATGGGTGGGAATTGGGGGGTTTGCTGGTTGGGCTTGTGGTGTTGGGGGGCTTCGAAGGGGAGGGGTGCTGCATGGGAGAGGGAAGGGAAATGGAGGTGGCAGGGGCAGTGGTAGTAGGTTAGGGCAGTGGAGGGAGGTGGCAGTAGTGAGGGGAGATGGTGAGAGGGTGATTCGTGGTGGTTGAAAGGAAGAGAGCTAACGGTGTTAGCTTTAACCGTTAAAAGGTCGTGGTTCACAAACTTTACAAAATAAGTGGGTAGTTGTTTTTAAATTTGAACAAAAAGTGGGCAGTTGCTGACAAATTTTCCTAAAAAAAGGAAAATAAAAGTAAACAACAACTTTTACCTACTTTCAATTTATTTCTCTTTTTATTTAACAACTCATACCCCACGTAAATTCCACCTCACCCATACAAACCCCTCTCAACATTCAAACCCCACCAACTTTCCCAACAATAAGGGGTTTGTCATTCAAACCTTACACATCACCTACAAACCCTATAACAAACCCCTTATTGTGAATGCCCTAAGGGTCTAACTTTATAGAGTAATTTCCGGCTAAGAACCCAAAGGCATTTACCATAATATCTACAGTAGCATGGGTGAAGAAATTTTTGAAAAATGTAATGACATGGAACAATTCACATTGTTTCAAGTTTGGAGCCATCGTTATAAAGATGAACGTGAATAGAAGCAATTTTAGGTATTAAAACTATGTTACGTTTAGGGGTGAGAATGAGTCTAGCCTGTTCGCGAACAGTTCGAGCTCGGCTCGGTCAAAGCTCGGCTCGTTGGAATTCGATTCGAGTTCGGGCTCGGCTCGAAAGTTAAATGAGCCGAGCTGAACTAGAGTGGGTTCAGCTCGAAAGCTCGTGAACACGCTCGTTAATTATTTTATATTTAAAAATAATATATTATGCATAAATACATAATAATAAATCTTTCTTATTACATATGAGAAGGTTAACAAATGCTTTACATAAAAAAAATGAACAAAATGAAGAAAAATTTAAGAAGAAAATCAAAGAAAACGATAGAACCAAGAATAATAATTAGCATAACTTGTTCGTGAACAGTTCGTTAAAAGCTCAGTCAACGTTTGGTCAAAGCTCGGCTCGACTTAGGCTCAACTCGATAATTTTCAAGCTCGGTTCGAGCACAAAAAACTTAAACGAACATGAGACGAACATAGCAAAGCTCGGTCTCGGTTCGACTGATAATCACCCCTAGTTACGTTGCTTCCGAAATCAATCTTGCTCAATACCATTGTTGCCAATATCAACCATGCACAGATAAATAAAAAGAGACAATTGGAAAACTGGAAGAAAAGAATTCTAATGTGATTTGATAAGAAATACTGTAGCAAAAATCAGTAACAGCTAACTGCATCAATTGCAGCATTCCATCTATTGTGAATTGTGATTGCGAAGGGATATCACCAAAAAAGAGTTGCTTCCAAGAGTAGTAATTGGTTGATTGTCACGTAACCAATACAAGCCCAAAAAACAGGGGGAAAAACATAAGGCTATACAAACTACAAAGCAAATTTTAGAATAGAAACTAAGTTGATACTATAAAAAAGAAAGTCTAAAAGAGCCTGAATGGCGAATACGGAAAGAACAGCATAGCACAGAAGTCAAGAATCATCTTGATTGAGGCAAAAGTTGGTCCTTGCACGTTTTTCCAACCAAGGTATTATCAGCTTAATTCCTGTAGTTGCCAAAACGACCCCTTAGCCATGGTTGCCTAGGCTGATTACCAGCACTACGTACAGCACCGCCATTGTTTGATTGAGGAAAAGTTCTCATCCTCTGCTCCTTCATGTTTGCAAACAGTGAGTCCAGTGTTTTAGGTTTTTGGCTGGGTTGCAGTTCACCTCTCTGAGAAGGGTGTCTATGTTGCAATTGCTGCTGCAAGTACACAGAAACCTCAGATTAATGCAGCACAAAAAATCAAGCCAAGACGAAGACATCCTAAATCAAGAAATGAAATAGCAACAGGTTTAAGCTCTCAAATGCAGCATCAACTGACTACTAGTCAATTACACAAAACATTCCGAAGATACTATCAGAATATATGAACTGGTGAACCTACATCCTCAAACAATTCTGATGTTTCCTTTGTGAACATAAATAATCCCAAATTACCAGGACACCAGGTATTAAAAAACCTTGCAAGGTGAAAAATCAAATTACCTTTACATCTTTGCCTCCAGTTAAAGCATTACCACGTTGTTGTCTCTGCATACCAGCAGCCCTGCAACAACAGACAATAGCACAAGAGTGAAACAAAGAATAGAACAAGTATGGAGCAGCAACGCCATGAATCCACGATGCCAGCCAAATAATGTAGTCACTAGGAAATCAAAAAATCAGTAGTTCTATTAGAACTTCTTAAAAAATAAACCAATACTTAAACATTGCAAAAATAAAATAAAATTCAATATCAATAAATTAAATAAACAAACAAAAACCATTGCACTATGTACTTCCCTTGGCCCTATACATGTATTATAGGATCTAAATACCAGGTACTTGTTAGTGAAGCAAACTTGAAAAGGCAATCATGGCAAGAAACKACCATMAAACAAWGGACCTTAAATAGCTCAAACCTTTCCCAAAGGTGAATGCAACAAGCAGAAATCTTGTGAGGCAAATGTAGAAACGAAGCTCGAAGAATAATTGAAAGCTTCTACTGAGTAACAACAAAAATCGATTCCAGACTTTCCCTGAGAACAACTGTGCAACTTTCTGATAATGGTAAAAGCTCCAACAGGAGAGTATGGAAGCACCATAACACCATAACACCATCATTTACAAACATAGCAACTTGATTATCAGAATACCCAAGCGATGATTAAGCAACTGCATCCACTTACAGCATCATATGCATGCTTTATACCCGACAAAATTATCATAGACTCCCCAATTATCATCAAATGTCAAAGAGTGATGGCTGACAACTTTAATAATATCACTAAGAAAGTTGATCACWAGGCATTATTCGCTGTAGACATGGTTCAACACAGCTGGTAACTGACTGCTGTGCTGTGCACTACACTAAAGCCAATAAGCATATGCAAATTTAAGCTGATCCAAAAGATGAATCACAGCTTAGCAACAAAACCAAACATGTCTGTACAGTTGCCATTTGGTGGTTGCAAAGCATAGCAAAGCCGACTTCTAATTTTCCCCACCATGTTTTGAAGTTGAGCATAAAGGTAGCGATGTATAGACAAGGAAAACCAGATACGAACAGATAACTTCATTTAGTAAGAACAGGCTAGCTAAGTGCAAGAAAGGCAATAATTCCTCAAAGGTTGAAGGCAGACTTTTCGAAAAAAGAGAGTTCACACAGAACACTCCCCAGGTCCAGGAAACTACAAGTTTAAACCAACCTGTAGACCCTTTTTAATCGCTACCGTAGAATGAACAGCTATCCTCACCAGCAGGTACTTGTTGCACAGTATCATGACCAGTCCTCCACAAATAACAATACAACAGCTTCAACATTATAAAAACCACATCCCTTCAAACTTCCATAGTGATCCCGAGTCCATCCCAGTCCTGTACCCCATAGGACATCCCAAGTAAAAGAAATAATGGTGCTTGACAACATGCAAGAATGCAGTGGCCGTTAGATAAATGCACAGGCTAACAATTGAGGGGCTTTGTGAATTTAACTGATGAAAAAAATTAAGGGTGTGAAGTTGCAACTTGAGCCTAGAAAACCAACTAGATGTACTTGAAACTCAACCGAAATCACTCAAGAACCCCACTGGCTTTTGAGCTTTGAAGCAATACGGCATCATGTTCATATTAACTAGCTGGACCCAGGTAGAATGGCAAGAATAATAGAATCACGATTTACCTGCCAGGCAATTAAAATTGATAAAATCTCATTATAGTCACTTCTTGACATGACAAAAAAAAATGCCCCACATAAATGATAGTTATAGAAGTCAGGACATTTACCTTGGTCTGTTCCAATTAACAGTCCTGTTACGGTTAAAACCTCCATTGCGGAAAGGGCCAACTGCTACCTTCCTAGCAGCTTCAGATGCCAAAGGGAAACTGTTTCCTTGAGAATTGGACCTTCTCTGGGCAAGAACTCCCTGGATACAAGAAGATCAAATTCAGAATATCAATTAATCGAGAAATGAATGAAGTACTTATAAAACACAAAAATGATTCCAAGAATGAAAAGTCTTTATCACCAACCTGCCTAAGAGTAGACCTTGAGTCCATATATTGCCGTATCTTCATAGATCTTTCTTGTTTCCCATTACTAGGTCTCCTGCTTTTATTCTGCAATCAACAGTAAAAGATCGTCATAAATTAACCCAGAGTCACTCATAATGAATACCAATATAGATAAGCAACCGTGTCATACCGAAACTCTTTGTTTCTTTGAATTTCCGGCATTTGTTTTAGACAACTTAATAATATCATCTGCACAAGTTATAGAATACATTATACAATTAACCCAGGAAATGTTCGCTTAAAGATAAATAACAATGTATGATCTTTATAATCATTACCTAAAGACATGTCCATCTTTTTCTCAGTAAGAGCTATAGCCTCAGTAGTAAGTGGTTTAGTAGCCATATCTGAAGTAAAAAGTGAGAGTTAGTGCCAATTTTCCAACAAGCATCACTTTATTAAAAAAAAATCACAAAAAAAATGACATTGTAGAAATCAACAGTCTTTTCTTTTCTCAAATTCATCATCTTTGATGATACATTACTACAAAATACAACCACAAAGTAACTAAAACCATCAATTCAAGCAACAACTCATTATTTCAAAACGTATGCATTAGCATATATTAAAAAATATCTTATATTAACACACAAAACAACAAGATATACTCAGGAAGAGTTATGCATTGACAAAGGTTATCAATTGACAAATTAATACTTTCCGTTAATTAATGGCTTGATAAATCTAAGAAACAATTCCAACTTGAAACAGCAATACAAAAAGAAAAACATCGCAAAAAAAACAAAAGATTCACACAACAAAAGAATCGCAGCGAAACCCTAGGCTTTCACAAATCAATTGCAAGAAAATTGAAAAGACAAACCTTGTAATCGCAACAGTAGTTGCAAATCGACACAAGTTTGAAGAAGAAGCGACGTTAGGCAGAAATTGAAATGAATGTTAGGATTAGGGTTTGAAGAAATTGAAACTATTGCAGACAATTAGGAGTGAGAACGAATTTGCGGTGTTTTCTTCAAAATTGGGACTTTGAAGTGACTGAGATAAGGAGGGCGTTATATAGTAAGATCAGGGTGACAATTATACATACAAGTATACAACATTACAGCTTATAAAAATCATTCGACTGGCGGTTTCTCGTCAAAATAAGCGTGATCTCTCGTCTTGGACTCATGGGCCTACCGTTATAGACATGGACCCATTTTTTTTTATAATTTTCATATCAAATCCTAGCCCAAAGCCCTAATGTTGTTAAAAACTTTTTTTTTTTACTTCTTCCGTTTCTAAATAACTAAATATGTGCCTCACTTCTTCCCTAATGTTTTTGAGGCAAAATTTGATAGAATGATGAGGTGTGAGGATTGGACAAAAAAATAGGAAAAAAATTAAAGTAGTTGTATTGTTGAATATTTTAATAAAGTATGAGTAAAAAGAATAGTACTTGTATTTTATTTGTGATCCTTCGTTTTTTTTAGTTGCCTCATTGTTCATTTAGGAAAATTTCCCAAAAGATGCACCACACTTCTTTTTTTCCTTTTTTGGATTGGAGACCACACTTAAAATATTCATTAATCCATCTTCAATCACTCTTTTTTGTGGGGTCCACATAACTTRTCCCACTTATTACATTAAAATATTCATCAATACACTTACTTTAACCTATTTTCTCTCTTTTTGGGACCCCACTTACATTATTAATATACCCACCAATACACCTCATCAATTCACCAAATTTTGCCTCGATTTCCGAATTTTTCACAATGGGGCATCTAAAAAAAACGGAGGAAGTATTTTAATTGTGAACCTACTCCAAAAAAAAGAGACATTTTTTAAAAAACGGATGAAGTATTATTTGATGTAAATCGATCCTAAAATCTTCTAAAATCGGAAAGAAAGATATAACCAACTAAGTTATTTCTTACTCTCTGTTAAAACAAAAATCAAATTAGATTAAAAAAAATGAAATCATGTTAACCCAAATTGGAAAAGTTCAGACTAGTTTGATTAACTAATTGCATGGACTATTAGTAACTATCTGTCAGTCATTACTACCTATTTTATTGCATATGCATAAAAAACTAGAAAACTATCTCAAAAGCTCCTCATACACGAGCTTTTTCATCCTAAAAGTCTCCCAAAACTTTAATTGCCAAACATTCTCATAAGCTTTCCGAATTGGTAATACCCCTATTTCCCCCTCAAGCTTTACTTTTTATCCTCTCCAACTTTCAAACAAATTTAAGGTATGGCAATCCAATCGAAGAGAGTCGACAATTCGACATTAGTAGCCTCTTCATATTGATATCAATGCTGATACAAAAATACATGAAAATCACCTGTATCATCATCTACAAACTGTTACCCTAACAGTACAGCCAAATTACTGCCAAAAGTAAGACATATTATAGCATAATATTGTGGCCATGTATCCTTGGCTCACTTTTTTCTCAACGTTCCAATCTAATATTCTCGGTTAAACAAAAATTAGGAGCCAACCTACATTATTGAGGAAATTAAATCCCAATGAGCAAGTAAAGTTACACCTCAGGCACCTAAACAAGAAAATGTTTTAATTTATTGTTGCAAAAACAATGTTTCTTTCTCTATCTTTTTTGTAGGACCTAAAAGATCAATGACCCCTACAAGTTCTTCAATTGTCTCCATAGATCCATTTCTCTGCATTGTTTGCATAATTCACCAATTCATCTGGCTTGAACCATAAACTAATTTCATCCTTGGCTGTCTCTGGGCCATCACTTCCATGGATAATATTTCTGTGTGAAAACAACGGTAGAAAAATTAACAGTGCACAAGAATGATAATCAGGACCCAACACCAATTTATTGGCTGTTTCAAGAGAGGGAGAGGGTGTAATACCTTCCAACAACAACTGCAAGATCGCCTCTGATGGTTCCTGGCTCTGATTTCTGTGGATCTGTGGCTCCAATGAGTTTCCTGCCGTATCTAATCACACCTTCGCCTTCCCAGACCTGTGAAAAAAGAGGCAAGTTTAGTTACAAAGAGCTTCATAGTCAATTAGTCATACTCGTGTATCATTAATATAAAAGGAAGTCTTTCTAACCATAGCAATAACTGGACCGGAGCTCAGAAAATCGCAAAGGCCGTTGAAGAATGGTCTCTCCTTAAGATCATGGTAATGCTTCTGAGCAAAATCCTTAGATGGAACAACTATCTTAATCGCAACAAGCTTGAAACCCTTCCTTTCAAAACGTGCTATGATTTCCGAGATCTAGACATCGAAACATTGATCTTTGTTCGTTAGTCCTGTACAATTGAAGGAAAGACAATGTGGTGATTCAAAAAAAAAAGGCACTGCAAAAGGCTTACCAGTCCTCTCTGAACTCCATCAGGTTAATAGCAATGAAAGTACGCTCACATCTACAAATAAATCACAATTTTTTTTTTCTCAGTGTCCATTCATAATTAGAGGAGAAGGTACTTGAAGGGTCACGATAAAAAAAAGTCATTAAAAGACTTAAGAATTGTGGAGTGAGATCAAACAATTTAAGCAGGTACCTCTGCAGCATGGGCCTCCTGGTCTTGAAGCATGTAAACTACATAGTATACAAAGGAGAAGAGAAAACAAGTCAAATAAAATACAAGTATGCTTCAACTAACATAGCACTAGTACATGTCGAGAAAGAAATTAGAAATGAACTACTAATGCATGGAAAAATTGTCTTGACCCCATTGAGAAACTTAATACTGTAGAAGAGAATCTAATATTGGTGGCTTGGCATTGCTAAAATTGAATCAAGTGACATGGCTGGCCTGTTCTTTATAATGTACAGAATAAGTCAGTATGGATGAGGTTCCAATTGCGCTATGCTAGAAGCCTAGAACAAAGAAAGGGATGACCCTTCTACCTCATTCAGATATCTGCCTAATGTTATATTTAGCTTAGATATAACTTTCCTAAGAATAACCAACTAAATTGAGTGATTTTATATTGAACAGATTCACATAATGCACCATGATTATGTTATGAGCTCAAATGACAACATTATCATCATTTCAATTGTAATGTTCAAAAGATCCTTCTTTGGGTCCATGAATATTTCATATCTTCATCAGCAAAACTGGGTAATTTAATAGTTGGCAATGATTCTACACCCATAATTATCTAATTATCTACTAAATGTACTGTATAGAGTAAACTTTATAGTTCAAACTTTGCAATACAACGGCGTGGCGGGAGCAGATTCATCTACACTGCTACATAAAAACAAAAACTAGGGAACAAGGCAAGATGACAAAACAAACAATATCCTATATACTAATACTCTAATGATTCATTAAAGACGAATATCCCGAACCTGCAGCAGGGATGGCCAACGTTGTGGACAACCATGTTCCGGACGCATTGGCCCTCCAAATGAAGCAAGTAAGGCGCTTCCTCTCAAAAACTGCAGCTGATGCAGCAACTGCTCGTCTTCTGCATTCCAACACCGTAATTACCACAAAATCGAGCTAAAATAACAAATATATCATAATAACCATAATCAACTAACACATATCCTTAAACAAGCTCAAACTCGTCCAGTAAACAGCTTAATCTTCACCGATTAAAGAGCCAGAATTGATAGCATTCGTCTGGATCTATCCAAATTTTTGATCAAATGGCCAAATCAAATACACAATGCACGGACGTTCAATTAGAAATGTTGGAACTTCTAATAAGCAAATTAAATTCTTTGTTGATTGAACGATAAAAAACACACAACATCATAAACAATGCTCAAATTTCATTCACAACGTATAAATCTTCAATTGACATCAAAACTCAACAAATTCAGATGATTAAAATCGATCACACGAAAAATCAAACAAAAGAGAAGAAACGTAAGATTGAGATTGAGATTTTTCAGCAGCATTAGCAGGAAGGAGTACCAGGGAGGAAGCGAGAGGAGCATTCTTGGAAGAAGAGGCGAAGAGAGCGAGCAACCTAGCAGCAGATTGTAAATCTGTGACTCATTTTTTCAAAGGAGGAGAGAAGACGATGAGTGAGTTGAGGTTAAAACGAGAAGAGTGACAGACAGCACAGTTTGTGATTTCTGAGTGACTGACTAGTGACAACTAACTACTCCAAGGTTTATATACTAGTCGGTTATTAGTTACTCCGGTAGTTATTAGTTATTACCATGATAATGAAAGGTGAAAGGTGAAAGGTGAAAGGTGAAAGGTGAAAGGTGAAAAAGGTGAAAGGTGAAAGGTGAAAGGTGAAAGGTGAAAGGTGAAAGGTGAAAAAGGTGAAAGGTGAAAGGTGAAAGGTGATGCTTTTTCAATATTTTTTGTCCTTTGCTTGCCTAATTCGGTTTAGGACTCTTTTTTGTTTGCCTAATTAGGTTTAGGACAATAGAATCAAACATTTGCGTACGTTTTTTCCTATGATATTCCATGATCCAGTCACATTTTTCACAGTGCTGAAAACTCAAGCTAGTTGTCACGGGCTGACGCAAATCGCCCGTGCGACGATTGAATCTCTGGGGCTTGGATCTAAGCCTGTCTATCTCATATGCGCAACAAGTTAGGAAAATAAGGAATAATGATATCCACATGCACCAACACATATGTATCGATATTCGAGCAAAGAGGCATATGGAGTTGCTTCATAAGAGACATGTTGTACTATAACGTCGGGGAAACTGTCAAGACATAACATAGTATTAAAATACAAATTGTGTGTTTATGTAAGATTTGTTAGAACAATAAGAGGGTAGTAACGGATAATCACTCCAAGGCACGGAGAATACGCTTTCCTTTTAGTTTAATTTCGCCCCTCWAGGATCACCGGGTTACCACGAAATAACTAATGAGATACAATGGAGAGAACAACMTACTTTGTTGATCTACAAAGCAAGTCAAGAAAAGAACTTTGTGTTTGAATTTGTGAGAACACTCTCTGAAAAGTTTGCAAGAAGTTTCAAAGAGAAAGCAAGTAATCAACAAGAGAAAACAAGAATGTATTTCAGTGTGTCTTGCAAATGAATCAAGCCTTGCCTTTTATAGGCACTTYYGAGTACTCCCAACAGCCACATTATGGAGTGTAACCCCCATAATCAATGCAATCAATAGCCAAATCAATCTGAGTTAATGGTGTTTAAAACCAATTCAAACTCATACTAATTGATATACAACAGCTATAATCTCATTTAAATTACATATCAATTGCATTAAGTAGGCACCCAACGGACAAAACCATCAATAGCATAGGATAAAACCTGATCGCGCATTAAAACACGATCAGGAGGCAAATGGCGTGGCGCCACCAGTATGGCGTGGCGCCATATTGTGCCAGAGCCAAATGGCGTGGCGCCATACTGGTGGCTTGGCGCCATTGGGCCTCTGGTCGTTTTTCCGTCAAATTTCTTCCTAATTTGATTTTTACTCCAATTAGCCCTTTGCTATGACTTGTCCGTTATATTTACTTATCAAATTCATTTGTCCAAGGTCCATTTATGCATAAATGTTCCAACAAGATTGTAAGACAATGTTCTATAATTCAGTTTGGAATATCAAGAGTACACACTGCAATTGTGAAGCTAATATTGTGAAACTAATAAATGCATGAATTGGCTTGCAAATAAGGGTGTCTTTCAATTTTCTTCTATTGAGCTTCAGGCTACCCCTCCTCCTAATCTTGGTCAACTTATTAGCCGGTTATATTTTAAGGTGGCTTTGCCACGTTTAATTAAGCATTGGTTCATAACAATGAGGTTTTAATAAGGATTTGTATAGAATAGGTTACAAGTTTGAGTCTTCTTTTGTTAGTAATTTTGTAAAAAAAAGGTTTTGATAAACACATTAAGCATTGGTTCATAACAAAGGTTTCATAACAATGAGGTTCTAATGTATCCGAAATACAATAAAGTTCACTACCTCTTTGCACTCCCCTCATTCTAAAGGGCTAAATTTGGAACAACATTGTCTTTCCTCCAAATACTGGTTCCAATTTTTTATTATTATTATTATACTTTTATCAAAAAGCTCTTACATTTTTTGTATAAAAATAAAAAATAAAAAAGTAGAGAACAATGACCTCTAATACTTGTATCTTCATTCTTCAGTAACTAGCTAGATTATTGTAAACAATCACTTTCTTCTATCACTAGTGATTAAGTGTCACTTCTTGTGCTTAAAATATCACTAATTTTTCGTCGAATGCCAAGCCAACTATTAATAATCACGAGTGATTATAGATTATAGAACAACAATAAATGTCAATTAATTGAGAAACAATGAGGATGAGATAAATTACAATGAATCCTTTATTTACCACGAAATCATTTCTATCAAAGACTCAACACTCTAAAATGCAGTATCGTTTGGAAGATGACCCTTGTATTACTTTACAATGAAACCTTTTTTTTACTATAAAATGATGAATGTGGTTTTATTTACAAGGGCTAGTAATAAATTCCAATGCATCAAACTAGCATCTCCAATAACTTCATTCATTCCTATTTCCTAGCTATTTACATGTTTGGGAATTGCTTTCACAATTTTGATTGCCAGGGTCAGTTTTATCAGGTAAAAACTTGCAGGCTTCTCGTAATGCTCTCAACCAAGAATCAACCTGTGACACGACATTGAAATTGCGGTATCAGAAAATGAATATTAACCACATCAGGATTCAGGAGTTCGAATCAAGGTGCCCAGGACCTGTAAGTGTATAAGAACATAGAGAGTTTTAAATATGAAAGTCAATTTGTCCTCTTTTATTCCAGCTCATCCATGAATACATATTGCAAACCTTCTATGACCACTTTCAATTTGTGCCGCCCATCTATTGGATTACAAGTCACTGTGATGTGACAGCAAACATGTAATTTTTTACGTGTTCATTGAACATATTTCGCGCAGTTGAGAACTTGAAATCTAATATATTCCCTGGTGATTTTACTAACAATTAGAAATACGCTGCTCCGGATTAGAAAGGACATCCAATAACAGCGTTACAAGAAATTGAACGTACCTGTATTTCGGAAACACTGGAACACTCAATTCTAAGTCCATAGCGTGTTACAATGTAAAAGCAATGCCAAATCTCCTCATCTTCTCGAACTATGCATGGCAACGAATCCACTTTAACAATATCAGAAAGAAGAGTTGAATCCTGTGGACTCAAATCTGCAGCAGCTTCATCAAATTATCAAGTTATAATTAAAACCAATGCTATCAATTTAACAAGTATAGGATCATCAGATTATGAATTCAATCAAACACTTGTCACAGTGACATGCAAGCAAGCAGACAAAGAAGGCAATAAGCAGAAGCAGAAACATCAATTGAAATGATGTCATACGCACACTAGCAACATCAGACATCACAAAACACCACCACACCATTGGGAACATGCCAAGAGTCAAACACACAAACTTCAACAGGACGTACAGAATAAGGAAGGAATTATTAACCTCTTAACAATACATCTACAATAGGCCAACTCTCCCTCTTCCATTTTTGAATTGGTCTCATCAGTACGGGCTTCATCTTATGGTACTATAGCATCAAATTCTAATCTGACAACATAATGCATCCTCTGGTTGAGCTTGATCCATCTAAATATCACTCTACCCTTTTTTAAAAATATATTATATAAGCTATCTAACACCTTCCTTGAAATCAAATCAGATATTTTCTTCTTAATGCAGCATATCGTAGGAAAATGCCAAGAGTCAAAGACACCATTGCAAATGAAACATACAATTCATCTAGTAAACCTGTAGAGTAATATGAGGAAATAAAAAATAACAAGGCAATAAATTACCTGTAGAAGACAGGTAGAAAAAGAGGCATGGTCCTTGCAGAACTGTAAAGCGTGGAACCCAGTCATCAACATCACAATCATCAATAGGAGGCAATTCACCTGGTAATGCTGCCCATCGCTGAAATTTTGCAAGGGCAAAACCATCAGAAATTAAGCAAAATTAAGGCTGGTTCAAGATACAAGGAAAAACTGCAAATAGAGCCTACTGTTCTCATATTCAAGTATCCTGATAGCCGAGACCACCGCAAAAGTTCATCAAGATGTTCCAGCCTACATTAGAAAGAATGTCTTAGTGAAATAATATAGCTAGTCAGTTAGAAGCCTGTATGTAAAAGAAAGAGACGGGCAACTCATACTGTGCTTTCAAATGAGCCTCTCTTTCTTCAACATCAGCAAGTTCAGATCGAAGAGATTCAAGTTCTACAGCACTCAGCTCAATCTGAGAGTTAATGTTAAAGAGTTAAAATTTATTTATTTATTAAAAAAGAAAAATAAATAAATAAATAAATGGAAAGTTGTGAAGTTGATTGCACCTACTTTTTCTTCACCATTAAGACCAGTGATACTCCTTAGCCCCTTTAAACTAAATAATCTCAACATGAATGAAGCGGTTCTAAAATTCTTCCTAGTTAAAGAATAATTTTGGTAAGAAAATAATAAGAATGAACCATAAATATTTTACATATTGCATTTCTCAATTAAGCAATACCTAGTGGCACTGTTAGTACTGATATTTGAAGAAGGTGAATTTCTTTCTAGATGTGATGTTGTGCCAGATGTTGATGTATGCGGAGATTCTTCACCAGATATTGAAGTATCTGAACTTCTGGGAAGAGGAGAATCTGTAGAAGCTGAAGTCTCAAAATAATTTGGTATGATTTCTACAGTTCTAGGTCCATCACCCATGAAGGAACTCTCTTATCTCCAAATTGGCTGCAACTTTAAAAAAAAAAAAAAACAATGTGCTGAGAATATTTCAAGCGAGAAGCTATTCATGATGTAGCCAATTGGAGCAACGCATCCAATGGCAAGGCTATAGAAGACAAACTAAGGCTGCAGTCGACAATTACTTGACAGCATATTGTGTTACCAGAGTTGAACAACAGATGTGTAGCAAATAGCAGATTTATAAATAAGATTGAATGATTGATTAAATTTATTTGCACTTTTGAATGTACTCAGTATAATGTTACTTGGACTCTTCATTTTACCAGATCAAGACACTCCGACATAGCTATCGACACTGGGCACTTCATTTTTGGGATAAAATAGTGGATTCTTTTCACAATTTAGCCGATTCTGACACTTGGACGCATACCCATGTCGGACACTAGTACCCGAGTCAAAGTAACATACTACATAAAGAGGTGTAATTTGTTAAAAGAATAATTGATATTGAATGGACAAAGTAGGAAATAAACTTCAAAAGAAAAACCAAAAAAAGAAGAAAACCATCTACTTTTCAATGTAGTCCTCGTACTAGGATAATGGAAAGTTGTAGATTTACAACAACCTAGTGTTCCAAACTTCCAATACATTGAATAACAACGATCTAATAATAGAACTATCAATTTCAATCACTAAGCTCTTGTTACCCCCAAAGAAGTACTCTGTAGATCCAATATTGAGCAAACAATATCACAGAAGGATTTTCAATCGTAAGCGCTAAATTCATTGAGAAAAACTTTGCTTGGATAGCAACAAACCAACAACCACGGGAAAAGGTGGGGGACAAAGAAGAAGGAAGGGGGACAGAGGAGGTAATATTTTCTCTCCAAAATCAATCCTTCCATTTCTTTTCTCTTCTCCCTCCATATAATATCCAAACAAGGGAGGATGAATCATTTGCTTTCTCTTCTCTCCCTTTCCCTCCATTTCTCCCTATCAAAACAAAGTGTTGATTCAAAGATACGCCACCAAGGTTTTTTTTTTTTTGGCTAAACAAGCATGAACACATATTTATACCCCCAATAAGATGATATATACTAACATAATCTATCAAACATATCAGAACATTGTATGAACCCTAAGAGTAAACATAATAGAAAATTTTCCACTGCTGGCAAAGTATTGACCTACGGTCTAATTTGGAATTTTTCTGTGATGAATCAATATTAGTAGGATATGGGTAATGTAGGTATTTTATAATAACCTAGATACTATAAGTTGGTCTAACTTTCTAGAGCTTGTTAGGTAATGTTATCTACATATAGTGCCAAATAGAGAGAGCATAGTTATGTTGAATGTTAAATGTATTTTGAGTGAAAACTCTTGGCAGAGTGTGAGCCTCTCAAATGCTCATGTTTGGGAGAGAATCAAGCCTCTCGAAAGCTTGATAACTATCTTAGTTTGTGTAATTTCATCATCCCTTTTATTATATCCATCATTAGTCTTTCATTAATCAACAATTAAAGCAACTAATCTTCATTTTTAGTCCTATAACCCTACTGTCAAGAATGTCAGCCATGCCAGTTCATCACAGTTTCATATATATTGTCCTACATTTCCTAACATCTCTCTCTATATATTTGATGCACTTCTCCACCTAAAACCTATTCCTATAATCTTATCAGCTCTTTTCTGATTTCCATAACAAACATAAATAAAAACTCGGAAGGAAGCAGAAAAGAGGGAAGAGATGGAACAAGAAAAAAAAAGTGAAAGGAAGATTTGGTCCCTGAGTCTCAGCTACCCATCTTTACAAGTCAAAAGTCTGAATTTTTGTGACAAGTCAACTAGGTCTAAGTTACCCATCGTTACAAACCATTATGTCTCAAAATTTTAAGACAAAAAATTACTTGGTTATAGGAAAAGAATTAAAGATAGCATTGGCAGGGACTCAGGAAGACAAAACCAAGAACTCTTCAGAAAATTAGTTATTTAGCACCACTTTGTTAGCCTAGTTTGACTTGGAAATAATACAATTTTTTATCAACACCTCAGAGAACATCAAGTTAACTATCTAGTCTAATTAGATGGACATATACACAGTAATAGTTTGTATTGCAATTCACAAGACTCTCGTTATCAAACAATATGCTTAGCAATTCATAAATACTTTCTTATTAATTACACCGTGTGTAAGCATTACTCCACTAATTAGACGGTGCAGCAGTTCTAACTGTGTCTAAATGTCATACATTAGTTCAAGGTATATAACCTGCAATTGTCCCTTATTTTTACAAACATGCCAATAATATCAAACCACTACTTTTTACAAAAGATTAAACAATGGAACAGAACCCAACCTTAACTTTTCTTGCAAAATTGCACATATATCGGTCAGTGTGCACTTATATGTTTGGTAGCAAATGATTCAACCCAAAAGCCAGAAGCTAAATACGGAGTAGTTGCTGCATAGTGTCCTATTCCAGATTCACTATATCATACAATGCAGCCCAGGTAACTTGGAACCCCCGACACTAAGATAGTATCGTATCCAGGTCGATGTAACCTAGAGGGCATGGGGAAAAATATGACATAAAATCACGACATACTTTGTACTTTTGTAGTAGCACAAGGCATATTGATTTCATTAATGTGCATCAACTCTTATTAATTGACGGATCCAGCATTTCATACCCTTTTCCCCCACCCTCGTCCCCAGATTTCCACCCTCCCTGAGAGATCAAAAGGCCCGTGGCAACGCTATCAAAGCTGCTATCCAAAAGATGAAAATAAATTGCAACTACAAATACCCAATGAACCAATTCTCACTCCATGAGACTATGATTGCTAACAAGAGGCTTGAAGTTAAAATACCTGAATTACATAATGTAATCAAGCAACCATCCTCTGATCAAACAAAAGCAAATGAATGACTAATCACTCTAGTGCATTGAGCTTAGTTGATCAATTGATCAATAAACAGTAAACACCAACCACCTCCCACAAATAGGCTTTCTCCTATTATCAAAAAGAATTTCTAAATGAATTAATAAAAAAAGATCAATAAACAGTAGACAGACCAACCACTTCCACAAGTTTCTATTCACTTTTGAAAGACCCCATTTTCTTCTAAATCCAAAGGGAAATTTCTAATGAAGTAACAAATTTTCACTAGCCCTTCATCCTTGACTTGAAACTAAGTTGAAAAATCAAATTTCCAATCCATAATTATCCAAGCAAATCAAATCCCTGATTTTTTTTTTAAGTAAACAAAAAACATACTTCAAACAATCAACAAAGAACTAGAACTGGATATCTAATGCGTTTTGTGAGCTTAATTCCAACATAACCCCAGATCAATTTTGATTCGATCAGCCAAAAAGGTTCAACTTTTACATAAAGATTCATAAAATCTAAATTATCTTGGTTGCGTCAAACACAAGCACACTTTTACATAAATATAATTAGCAAACATAGAAATGAAATCACAAGCTTAACCAAATATCAACTATCAAGTAACGAGCTTTATAAGATTCCTACTAAAATTAATACAAGTACAGGAATAATTAAACAAGAGACATACTATATTTTTAAAAATAATTTTAAAAAAACAATAAAATCAGACAGTATAGTACAAAAAGGAAGTACCTTTAATGGAGGTTGGAGAAAACTGGATTGGCAATGGAGGAGAGAGAAAGAACGAAAAGGGGGGAATTTGTGTGTTGTTGTGTTTTGTGCTGTTAAACCAGAAAAATAATTAAAAAATAAAGTAAAATTGACCAATGGTGGAAGAATACGTCTAATATTAACATGATTAATCATCATTATTGTTGTTGTAATGGGGAAATAGAAATTGCCAAAATATATTAAACACATTAAGTACTTCCCCGTTTCGTAAAATCACTTTGCATTTACGGTTCCTGATGTGATGTGTAGGTAGGGATCAAAAAAAGAGAGAAAAGGATTAAAATAGGTATATTAATGAATATTTTAATAAAATAGTTGTTAAAAAATAATAATTTTAATTTGGTCCCACGTAAAAGAAAGATAAATAAGTTTTTTAATTGTAGTCCCATCCAAAAAAGGAAAGAAAGTAAAGTGATGCGTTTATTATGAAATTTTCGTATAAAGAAACTGAAGCGTTTTTTAAGAAACGGAGGAAGTATTTTTTATTAAATATGTTTTAGATTTAATTTTGTTATCATTTGTTTATTATAAAAAAATTGGAAAATTCCATACGGCGGCCTCGAGTTTTTGCAAAATCCACGCGGTGACTTAATAAATTTTCTAAATCCACACCGTGGCCTCGTATTTTATTAAATTCCACACAGTGGGCAATTTAGGTGGCTAAGTTTAGCCAATTAGTTACTAATCTGATTTAATTAAACTAAACCTATGAATTTACTAACCTGCCCCTAATTTATTTTGAGTTTTACAACTTAATTAATTTCCCTCCCATTTTATATTTTCAAATTAATACTTCATTGTTATCCTTTCTTCTCCCTCTTCACGTATCTCTCTAAATTCCTAAAGCTCTTGCTACCTGTTCTGCCATTGATTGTTTGTTCAATTGGGTGAAGATGATGTTGCTGTATATGAGTCTACTCCAATTCATGGTGTTGGTGAGTTGAAACATGATGTTGAAGCTTTGTCCAAAGACCTGAAGAAAATGATGAAGTTGATTTTCGTGGTTTTAGTTGTTATGCTTATATTGATATTCAAGTGAGGGGTGTAATTGGTTGTTGATTTTGATGTAATCGAATCTGGTATTTCAATAATGGGACTTTGTGTTTGCAATTGAACAAATCACAATTAGTTTTAGATTGTCGAATCTGGTGTATTTGATTTTGTTTTTGCCCCAATTTTGTGTTTTTGCCCTAATTTCAATGGGACTTTGTGTTTGTAATTGAACAAATCACAACTATCTTTGTTATGAAGTCTAATTATTTAATTTAGCGAGCTTTGTCTTTCATCATTTCTGAAAGTTTAAGTTGTATGGTGGCAATATTGTTTGTTTGCATTCGACAACCTAAAACTTGTACAATTATTCCATATGGTGGCAATATTGTTTGTCTGGATTCGACAATCTAAAACTTGCACAATTATTCCATATGATTATGGTGGCAATATTTTTTTGGATCGACAATCTAAAACTGTACAATTATTCCATAGGGGGCAATATTCATTTTTTGGATTCGACAATCTAAACTCGTACAATTATTCCATATGGTGGCAATATTCATTTTTGGATTCGACAATCTAAAACTTGTACAATTATTCCATATGGTGGCAATATTGATTTTTGAATTTGACAAGGGAAACTTGTTTCATTATTCTGTATGGTGGCCATATGTTACTTAAACAATTACTTACACAACCACATAATACTCCAACCATGACAAAGTAGAAAAAACCAACTGAGATTAATGGACATAAATTGTTATACAAAACATTCAACTAACTACACAATGGAACATGTTTGACCACACAAAGTTCAAAACATGACATTATTATCTAAAAAGAGTTAAAATCCACTAAGTAAGATAATTTTCAACTACATTAAACATTAGGCTAGCCTAGAGGACCTCCTAATTGGTTGTGACATTGACGACGTTGTTGTTTTCTTCTTCTTCTTGCCACTGTCTTCTTGTTGTGTTGATTCTTGGGTTGCTTGGACTGAAGGTGCTGGTTGTGATGATGATTCTTTTGTTTTCCTCTTCTTTTTGGCACTTTTAGAACTTTCTCCTTGTTCAGCTTGCACATTGGGGGTTGTTGCAGCAACCTTGGCTTGTTCAGAACCAACCTCCTTCGAAGTCAAGCCACATGTCTTCTTGTTGTGGCCAAATTGGTTGCATTTTGAACTCTTCACTGTGGTTGATCTTTTTKCTTTGTCTTCCTCAGTAGCATCTCTCTTCCTATTCTTTGGTGGCCTCCCCACACCTCTCTTTATCACAGGTGGCTTTAGTTTAGGAAGTTCTATCTCTAACTAACTTAAATAGTCAAGAAATGGCTCAATGCTACCTATATATGTTTGTTTGTACACGTTACCAAAATACCAAGAACTAGTGTACATGTATGGATCTTGCTTGGCATGTAGTATAGCTCGTACTGCATATTTGCAGGGCAACCCAAAAATTTGCCATGAACCGCAAACACAAGTTCTAGCATTCAAGCTGACTGGGAGGTTTGACTGTCCATCCCTAATCTCATACTCCCCTGGTGAGCTTTCGAAAGCTTTGCAGAACCTTGCATCATGCACAATCTTCTGAATTCTTCTTGCAATGTTTGGACATGGTTCATTGTCAGGCCAACTGTCACAGTTTCTTCTTCTTGCAGACATTCTAACCATTGTCGTTGTGCGAATTCCTAGCAAGAATCGTTCAATTTTTCAATGAACTTTCAATGGAACAGTAACAAATGACAACAATGAATTGAAGAACCATTATTACCTTCAAGAAGAGAAAGTACGGGTCTAGATTTGTCAGCCCCAATGGTTGAGTTAAAACTTTCTACGAAGTTAGTTTTGTTTTCCTCTGAGCATATTTTGGGGTCAAACTTGTGTTTGCACCACCTCTCTTGGTCTCCCAACTTGGACAACCACACTCTTGCTAGTGGAGTTGCTGCATCAATTGCTTCCATGGCCTTTCTGAAAGTAAAAGTACTAGTAGCACTAGCTGCCCTCCAAAACAAYGCATACATCAATGGTCCSGGGAACACTGKCTTCCAGTTTTTGGCGATGTGTTTGCAGCAGTACCTTCTCCCCACTTCAGGCCATARGTTACTCAAAGCGGCCTCAATGCCCTTCACAAAGGCAAATAAATCAAGGTCAAGCAGATTATTGTAATTGCCATGAGAAGAAGGATTAGCCTGAAGCATCACTCATACCCTAAAGATTATACTCTAAAGATTATACTGTAAGCTGGAAAGATTATAATGCAACAGAATATAAACAATCCAAGGAAAAACAAAAAAGAGAGCTTGTATCAATGAGCAAACACAAAAAACTATCAAGTTGTGAATTCACTTGCTCAAAATCCAGCACATTGTGCTAAATGGGGAAACAGAGAAAATCATACTCAAATATTAATGACATCAAACCTGGAATCATGACTGCAAATCATCGGGGAGAAAAAATGCTTTTACTTCCAACTAATTTTCATTCATGTGCTTTATTGCACCTATAACTACATCAATTAGTGTGTTCTGACAAGAAACAATGATATTTAATGATTTGAAAAAGAAAAGGAAAATGAAACAAAATATAGCAACCCCACATGCACCCACAATATATTACAAAATATGCATTCACAAATAGCATATTAAGGGTAGTAACCAACAAAGTATTGCGAGTCAGAGTTCAGAATCTGTACTGAGTCATGATAAGTTCAAGAACTAGTTTTTTGATGCAAAAACGAGACCATTCAATATTCAAGCTCGAGCCAATTCTACAGTTTGATAAAAAAGCAACAAGTCTAGAAAGATGGCAAGAAAACAGTTTTGACACAATTCCTAATAAAAGGTTTGAAGCTGCATATGAGGAGTTATACATAAAAGTTTGCCACCAAATCTGTCCTGAGTTAAGACTCAAGTATATGAAGATCGTTCGACCTCGAAACAGTTGGAAAAATGATTTCTAAAACAGTTGGAAAAATGATTTGTAGACAATGATATTTAATGATTTGAAAAAGAAAAGGAAAATGAAACAAAATATAGCAACCCCACATGCACCCACAATAGATGTAACCCATCCAACAACTCTAATACAATATATTATATATGGCCTTTTTCAATCTATATATTTAGTTGTGACGTTTCCTAAAAAAGTCTGCTTGTGAAGGTTAAAATGAAAATATGATCAGTTCAGCAATCAAAATTACAATAATATAGTACAAATCAGGTAAATAAATAAACGATTATATCTGAAAAAGTAGTAGTAGCAGACTAGCAGTAAAAACACAAAAATACAGAATGCAAGAGTAAGCAGACGATAGATCTAAAAACCTGAAAAAAGAACTGAGGCCGGTTCATTCATAATACACAATATGACTAGAAGTTTGATGATATATTAGCAACATTCATATCAGAAGAATTAAATGCACAGCAGTATATATAATTATAATGATATACATACAGTATATCTATGTGGGTGTGCTTGAAACAAGACCCAAATTTCTGGGTTTGATGAAATATTCTTATAGATAGCATGAGGCTTTCGATACGAAATTGCATAAAAATCGCTGTCATTACCACCATTTAAGCCCTTTGGCCACAAGTGACATGAATGTAATTTTACTATTGGAATATAATGTTTCCTGTCTATTATTCATCACCAAACATCAATATATATACAATGTATTAGGGTTAGACTAAATATTTACAAGTAATTATGACTAATTACAAGGACTAATGCTAATGTAAAATATTTACATATTTATAAATATGTAAATATTTTACATTAGCATTAGTCCTTGTAATTAGTCATAATTACTTGTATAGCCTTAGTCTAACCCTAATACATTGTATATATATTGATGTTTGGTGATGAATAATAGACAGGAAACATTATATTCCAATATGGTATCAGATTTCTTTGGCTGATCCAACCCTAACACGCTGCCTCTTTCTTCCTTCTTTGCCGCTGCCTTCCCTTCTCCTCCTCCTCGGCATTCATGGCAGCCACCCCCAAAATACACCCGGTCACCACTGTCTCAAATATACGTACTCATGTGCCTGTGACTCTCGACTATGCCGGCACACAGTACAACAATTGGTCGACTCTGTTTCAACTACACTGTCGCGCCTGCCTTGTTCTCGACCACATTATTCTCGCTGCCGCCTCCGCAAAGGAAGCCTCCGCCACAAAGACCGAACAAGACGAGTATGCCGCTCTCGTCCCTTGGCAGCGCTTGGATGATATAGTCCGACAGTGGATATATGCCACCGTCTCGCCTGACCTTCTTAACACCATCCTCTCCCCGGATGACTCGGCGATGGATACATGGAATCGGCTTGAACGATTGTTTCAAGGTAACAAGTCTYCTAGAGCTTTGCAATATGATACTCAATTGTCTAATGTGAAGATCGAGCACTTTAATGGTGTCAAAGAGTACTGTTCCCGCATCAAAACWCTCGCCGATAACCTTCGCAATGTCGGCTCGCCAATTACCGATGAATATATGGTTCTCCGTTTGTTGCGTGGTCTTGGTGATGATGTAAATTACAGGCCTTTCCGGACATCTATTCAACATCTCAAGCCTTTGTCGGATTTTGAGACGGTTTGTACCATGCTTGAACTAGAGGAAACGAGCAACGATGATGCGTCCACCAATGTTGCGCCTGCTACTGCTCTTGTCCATGAATCCTCTGTGAGTTCTCTTAATGATAATTCCTATACTAATAATTCCTCTTATGGTGCAAATAATAGTGGCAGGAATCATGATAATAATAATAATACTCGGCCTAACTCACAAAACCGCAACCGCAATAACCCCCGTAATCATCGTGGTGGCGGTGGGGGTTCCAACCGCGGTGGGCGGTCTGGCCGTGGTGGCAGGCACGACCATCAACACTCGGGCCGAGGCTCTGGTGGACAACAGCAAGTTGGGCAGTCCTCGGTCCAACAGCCTGCGTACTGGTATCCTCCGCCATGGATGGCGTGGCAGCAGCCCCCTTGGGCCACGCCTCCCTGTCCTTATCCCACTGCCCAGCAGCCCCGCAGTGCCGCCCCCAGGCTTCTTGGTCCGCGACCCCAGGCGTACTGTACGCAGCAGCAGCAGGTTCCCTCGTTAGTTGTGCCGACAAATGTTGAACAGGCTATGCACACCCTTACTCTCCAACAGCCCGATCCTCAATGGTATACGGATACCAGGGCCACATCTCATATGACCTCCTCCGAAGGTACTCTCTCGCCTTATTTTCAATTGAGCAAAAATAATATTAATTCTATAATTGTTGGAAATGGTAGTATTGCTCCAATTTGTGGTTATGGTCATGCTTCTTTACCCTCTCATTATTCTCCATTAACTCTCAAAAATGTTCTCCATGCTCCTCAACTCATCAAAAATCTTATTTCTGTTCGTAAATTTACCACTGATAATCATGTTTCCGTTGAGTTTGATCCCTTTGGGTTTTCTGTGAAGGATTTGCAAACGGGGAGTCCAATTATGAGATGTGAAAGCATGGGTGATCTTTATCCTTTCTCCACCAACTTTCGAGCCATTTCATCCTCTCTTCCATCAACCTATGCTGCTATCTCATCTAATATCTGGCATTCTCGTCTCGGCCATCCTGGAGATGTTATTCTTAGTTCTTTGCGTTCTAATAATTTGATTAATTGTAATAAGGCTCGAAAAGAATTTTGCACTTCTTGTCCTTTGGGGAAAATGACTAAATTGCCTTTCTATGATTCTACTTCTTTTACTACTATGCCGTTTGTTATTGTTCACAGTGATTTATGGACTTCTCCCGTCCTTAGTTCCATGKAGCATAAGTATTATGTTTTATTCTTGGATGATTATTCTAATTTCTTATGGACTTTCCCCCTACAACAGAAATCTCAAGTTTATCAGTATTTTTTGAATTTCCGTACTTATATTCGCACGCAATTTGAGCGCAAAATTAAGAATTTTCAATGTGATAATGGTACTGAATTAAAAAATGCTCCATTTCTAAAATTTTGTGAACAATAAGGCATGTCTTTTCGCTTATCCTGCCCTCATACATCTCCCCAAAATGGGAAAGATGAACGAAAAATTCAATCAATTAATAATATTGTGCGCACCTTGCTTGCTCATGCGTCTCTTCCCCCTTCCTTTTGGCACCATGCCTTGGCCATGGCGACATATCTTCTTAACATCATTCCTTCGAAGCTACTTCATTTTAAATCCCCCACAGAAGTTCTTTATCAAAAGATCCCTTCTTATTCTCATTTGCGGGTTTTTGGGTGTTTYTGTTATCCTCTTATTCCGTCCACACACATAAATAAACTTCAGTCTCGTTCTACTCCTTGCATATTTTTGGGGTATCCGTCTAATCATCACGGGTATAAATGTTACGATCTCTCTAGTAACAAAATCATTATCGCTCGCCATGTCTGGTTTGATGAGTCCTATTTCCCGTACTCCTCTCTATACACTCCTGACGCACATTCATATGATTTTTTAGAGGATGACAACCCTTGTCTTAGATTGCATCAAATGCACGAGTTTCTGACTCCTTCTTCTCTTGGGGTAAGTGGCCCCACTCCCGTTTCTCCTCCTTCCTCTGTTGGGTCGCCGCCCAACTCTTCCCAAACCAGCCCTGTTTTGTCTGTTCCTTTATCGTCTGTCGACTCTGGTTTGTATACCCCGCCTCATCGACGGCATCATGACCCCTCAGGCTTCTCTGGATCGTCCTCCTCTTCCGCACATACACCATCACCTCCTCCTCCTGTTCCGCGCGTTGTGATGCGTAGTCAACATGGTATTGTCAAACCCAATCCTAAATATGTCAATACATCTCTCTATAGTTCCACTACTCATCTTTCCCCTCTTTCGAAAAATCCGGCCGCTGCTCTCCATGACCCCAATTGGAAAAATGCTATGCAGGATGAATTTAATGCTCTAATTGAAAATAAGACTTGGGAACTTGTACCTCGTCCTTCTAATGTGAARYTTATTCGATCGTTATGGATTTTTCGGCATAAGATGAAATCTGACGGTTCTTTTGAGCGTTATAAAGCTCGTCTTGTAGGTGATGGCAGGTCTCAYCGGGAAGGTATTGATTGTGATGAAACCTTCAGCCCGGTTGTCAAGCCGGCTACTATTCAGACTGTTCTTAGCATTGCTCTCTCTCATTCTTGGCCTATTCATCAGTTGGATGTCAAGAATGCTTTRCTTCATGGTAATTTGAATGAAATTGTGTACTTGCACCAGCCGTTGGGTTTTCGTGATCCTTCCCGTCCTGATCATGTCTGTCTTCTTCGCAAGTCTCTTTACGGTCTCAAACAGGCCCCCCTTGCGTGGTATCATTGTTTTGCTGAATATGTTGCTACGTTGGGTTTCACTCACATCACCTCTGATCACTCTCTCTTTATCTATCGTCATGGCCGTGATCTTGCCTATATTTTGCTGTACGTGGATGATATTATTCTTATTGCTTCCTCTGACTCTCTTCGTCGCTCTATTATGGCTAAGCTCAACTCTGAATTTGCTATGAAAGATTTGGGCCTCCTGAGCTACTTTCTCGGCATTGCCGTTACTCGTGATCATTCTGGTCTGTTTCTCTCTCAGCGGAAGTATGCTARTGAAATTATTGAACGCGCTGGCATGTCTAATTGCAAGCCATGTGTTACACCTGTTGACACTAAAGGCAAGTTGAGTTCTTCTTCTTCTTCTACTCCTTGTGCTGATCCGACTCTTTATCGGCGACTTGTTGGTGCGTTGCAGTATTTGACTTTCACATGCCCTGATATTTCTTACGCGGTTCAGCAAGTTTGTTTATTCATGAATGATCCAGAGCAGGAACATATGGATGCCCTGAAGCGCGTTCTGCGCTATGTACAGGGTACTCTTGATTATGGTCTGCATCTGTATCGGTCTTCATCCACTGCTCTTGTGTCTTATACAGATGTTGATTGGGGCGGGTGTCCTGACACACGCTGCTCTACTTCTGGTTATTGTGTTTTTCTTGGTGCTAATCTTGTCTCGTGGTCCTCCAAACGGCAGCCCACCATGTCTAAGTCCAGTGCCGAAGCCGAGTATCGTGGTGTTGCTAATGTTGTCTCGGAGTCCTGTTGGCTTCGAAATTTGCTTCTTGAGCTTCATTGTCCTATCTCTACGYCTACTCTGGTTTATTGTGACAATGTTAGTGCCGTTTATCTCTCTCGTAACCCTGTTCAGCATCAGCGCACTAAACATATTGAGATGGACATTCATTTTGTCCGTGAGAAGGTTTAGCGTGGCGAGGTTCGCGTCCTGCATGTTCCATCTCGTTATCAGATTGCTGACATTTTTACTAAAGGGCTTCCTCGAGTGTTGTTTGACAATTTTCGTGACAGTCTCAGCGTTCGTGCCCCTCCCGCTAAGACTGCGGGGGAGTGATAGACTATGTATAAATATGTAAATATTTTACATTAGCATTAGTCCTTGTAATTAGTCATAATTACTTGTATAAATACATTGTTATAACCTTAGTCTAACCCTAATACATTGTATATATATTAATGTTTGGTTATGAATAACACACACAAGAGATTACACTCTAATATTGAAGCATAAGTCTGTTCACCTGGAATGGTTGAAGTGAGATTAATCTGATCGATTTGGATGTTTTCGCCCCGAAATTTCGACTGCAATTGAATATGATTGCTGCTTCTGTTGCTTGATGTTCCAGCAATGTTTTATAGTGAACATTACTTATCTGAACTGCGAGGTCTTCCAGATTTATGTTAGAAACAACAACAACAAAAAAAGGATTTATATTAGTGTTAAATTAATAATTAATGATTAAAATTGTTATTAATATCCCCTAAATAAAAATTAAAAAAATCATGCACGAAGGTGTTGTAATAAGTTGATGTATATATAGTAAAGATTAATTAGATCAATCATGCCTGAAGGTGACAATATATAGAGCAATTCCAGAATAAGCCAATTCAACCATCGACTAGTAAAGTATGTTGTGTTCATGATGATCTATAGACACTAAATTGTAAATAATATTAACTTTTGGGTGGAACACGTGACACAAAAAGTCAATTTTGTTTTTAGTTTTGTCTGGGACGAGAGATCAAAAAACCTACGTAGCAAAATTATGACGATTTGCATAATATATCAATGAGTGTGGTAGAACATCAACTAATTAACCCTTTTAGGCATTGTTCTCGTCAACTGAAATTTGATGAATTTACTGTAATTTTTCACTGAACTGAATATTTTTACTGAAATCTTAACAAATTTCTTAAGGATTGAATTATTTTACTCAATTGAACTGACTAATTTTTACACAAACTTATTGAAACAAAAAGTTGACGAGAACAGGGTCATATTCGTGGTGTTAAAGAATGATTGAACCCCTTTTACATCACTATAAAAAAGCTATGTAAATGTATTAAAAAAAGAAGGAAAAAACTATATGCAATTCTAACGGTTGCACATAGGAAGGTTAAATAGAAAGTGTTAAAAAAGTAGACCTTAACTACATCAATTACGCATATTTTTGTCATAATATAAACTCTCAAACAATAAATGCAACTCTAAAAACTGCATATAGCATTACAACTTTTTATTTTTTATTTTAAAAAAGAGTTATAAATCGAGTTACCTCATTCACTATTGAGCATGATTTATTAGGGCAATAGTATTGATCGACGATAATAGGATTTGAAGCATCAATAACTGTGATGTTCTCGTAAAATATATTTCGAGCAAATCCATTTCCACCCTGAAACAAGCAAATTTAAATACAGTAACTTTTTAAAATTTTACTGAGGCCAATCTTAATTAATTTTTACCTGTGCAATGTGTTAATTATTATTACCTGCCATGTTTTGATTTGAACCCCAGCTAATGCTCCTATAATAGTACTGTTCCATACACGTACATTCTCCACGGTATCTTGCCCCAAACTTCCGATGCAAAAATAGCAAATAATTTTATTCATAAACAACATTAGAATATTTTCGCATGAAAAAATGAAATTTTAGCAAAAAAAATTTGCAATTAAGGGTTTATCGGCAATAGTGTGTTGTGTTATTAGCGTTGGTTAAAAAGTATCTTACATGATACTATGTGTCTATGTTAGGTGAGACCGTGTTACAATATTTCATCAGTAAAATATTCAAATTAAATACTCCTACAAATTACATAAATTAAAATAATTTACTAACTATTTCTCCAAAATTCTCTTTACGCTATCTCACACTATATTAAATTACCTCTCTTCAACTCCCTTTTTCAAAATTAACCAAAATCAATATATATTATTATCAAATATATAATGAAATACTCTTTTGTTATTTGATAAATATTACTCCGTAATTGAATTGAAAATGAAAGGTAAATATCGACTTTATATGCTATAAAACAACACAATAAACATGAGACGGTTGAATCAAACCTTATGCCATGTCCTGGACCACATGTGAGATGAGTGATGTTTATATCGTGAGCATGATTAGTTATAGCAATACAATCATCACCTACATAGGAATTTAGTTTATTAGTAGGTAGATAACCAAAGAGCTGAATATAAAATATGTTGTGTTTAATGTAGAAACTAAATTAAAGATAGAGTATCTCATTGTACACATATATATGCACCTGTACCAACGACGGTATTATGGATGAAAACGCTAGTTGTACCAATTATGTCGATACCATCAGTGTTAGGACTGTCAYCTGGGGCTTGAATGTGGAGATYTGACACTATAATATCATTACCTGCTACTAATGAAATAAAATTTCRAGGACTGTCCACAAGTTCCAAATATTTGAGTCTCAAGTTGTTACAATAACCGAATGTTACCGTCTGTTAAAGGGAAATTCAACAACAATAGTAGAGTTAGACATTTTATTAGAACACAAACATTATTGTATATCATCTGATATGTTTGCATACCTACGAGTTTGCATCAGATCACCAAGGCTGCTTTTATTAGATTGATATTAGTCAAAATAATTTCCTGTTGTTTTCGGATTTATACGTTTGGATACATATAAGATACGAGTTTGACACACACAGACCGATTTTCATTAGTTTGATTATTTATCCAAATTGATAGAGTATATAACATATTTTCTGACTTCAGCTCCTGAGCCTCATCTCTTCAACGATCAACTTAATTTAGTCTATTTCGAATTTCGATAAAGAATTTTGATTTCGAGTAGATATATTAAAGAAATTCAATTTTTCAGGTTGGGTCATGAAACTATTTGTTGGAGTAATACGTATATATGTCACTACCGTAGGCCTTTGTTGACATTCTTCCCTATTAAAAATAACAAGCAAATGTAGTATAGTATTATATTAGTAAGAAAATTATTATCTTTAATAACATTTGATCATGAAATGATATACACTCTTGAATAATGGAAGTATTACTCTACTAGTTTGAGTAACCACCAAACAGCGCCTCTACCATCAATTTTTCCGGTACCCCACCTGCGACGGTAGGCCCATCAACATTCGAAAAATGTAGCCAGTTATCTCGAGGGAACATCAAAGCTGCTATATTGTCTGTGCAACGATTTGTCCAAAATCGTTAATAATCATTCACCCAACAAAATGGCAAGATTAACATTGGATTCAACAAGAACTTAAATAACTATAGGTGTATTTTTCGGTTTTTGCATAAATCTTACTTCGGACATGATGTGAAAATGATTCGATCATAAGTCTTAAATTACATACGAGCGAGTTTTGAAAATTTTAACCAATTACAATGCAAATGGGCTTAACAATGATGAATATGCAATGTCATGGGATGGTCTCATGGAGTACTTAAAACAATTAATATCAAGCTTTTCTTTCTTTATGGAACGGCAAATGAAATTGTGAAAATAAAAGTAAGAACTTAAGATCGATCAAAGATATGAGTTGATAAGATCCAGAAGAATAAAGTTGCACCTTGTCTAATTCAAATAACTTAACAAATATGTTTCGTGCAAACGAGTAGATAATAAATTATTTTTCATCACTCACCTCAACATTGACTTCAGAAGGCTTGCATGGACCTTGAAACTTAATTGGTTTCACCAAAAACGTTTCGCCGGTAGGGATTTGAAAATGACTGTTTTCGAATTCCGCTTGCAAATTGCTTCCCACGCTTTTGCAAATCTACATAATTCCGCAATATAATATATGTTGATTATATATTCACATTTGTAGTATAAAACTCAGTTAATTAAAGAGTTATTTTTGCCTGAATCATCCTGTAGTTCCATCACCAAGAGCACCAAAGTCTGTAATATTGAATGTGGAATTTTGTGGTTGAGCATACACTTCATTCCTCAATATCAACGAGCATAAAACAATAAAACCAACATGAAGAATTGCATATCCTAGTAAGATAAAAAAAAAAACAAAAAAAAGAAAGAAATCAATTTATTTATCAGCATAATATGAAATTTTCACATGAAATATAAAATATTAATCTAAAACTCAAAAATAATTATAAAATAATATATGTGATAAGTCAACTTCAACTCACCATCTCGTCACTTTACTATTATGGTGTTCTTTAATAAGTTATTAGCATACTTTGTGATATATATGTGTAATTTTGAGCACTATTTAATTATACACAAACTTGTAAAATTATAATATATCACTATTGTAAAGAATTTCAGGATAATTGCATGATTATGCTCAATTATTTGATCGAGTATATGTATCTACAAAAAAAATTGTGAACCTGAGATCACAACATGCATGATTCTGATTCTTATAGCTAAGATCATAAAATGATTAGACTGATATAATTCATATTCATTATAACTCATATGCATGATTTTACAAATTGATGAAAACTAAGTTGTCAATTGTATCGAAACCCGATTTCAATTGATATTGGAATTGTCTTTTTCATCGTTGCTTTGTGGCTCGATATCTAGAAACAACACAAAAAAAAAGTAAGAAAATACCTAACTAGAAGTTCTTGTATGTATCAATCACAATAAATTTATTACGCATCATGCATATATAGCACCATTTTAGTCTATATAATAATTCATTATTTACTCTACATCAATATAGAGTTAAATGATAAGGGTCACTATATATATTGATGAATTGGGTTATAGGTTACTATATTGACACAAAATTGTCATCACTCTAATTTGGTGCACAGTACAAAATTTATTGTGCACCCGCACTCATCATCTAAGACTTTGTCATACCTAAGTTCATCTGGCTTTTTTGCCATATAAGGATTGTAAAAGAGGGGGAGGTAAGGAACCTTATCTACAACTTCCAAGTATAAAGAATCACTAAAAAATGCTTACTATTGCCTCGATCTAAATCTCTAATGCAGTAGAATATTTTGATAATATAGTGTATGTATATTGAATACTTCATTCCAATTTAAGAAACCATTGAATGACAATATATACATGGAACTAAAACACTAAAATCTTGATCATTGCAAATGCATACGAAGTTGAGTACGTTACTTCCATTCCAATTAAGAAAATAAACGAATGTTTTTGAATGATTATATACTAGAACGTTGATATTTTGCAAATGCATACGATTGTTGAGTACTTTCAACCAATTCAAAAATAAACAAATATTTTTTCAAAATTATGTACTAGGAATGAACGTCCCTCAAAACATTAGATATCTAATATGATATCAGAGGAATACTAATTTCACCACTAATTAAATTTAAGTCTCATATGATATGATAAAAGAAATTGAAGATATCTAAAATTTGTGAGGATTTGATAATCAGGAGAGATCGTGAAAAAAGAGGTAAGACATATGCGCGCAAAGTTTTATCTTATCTCAGTGCGAGATGATTTAGAGTGAAATTCACATTTCTCAACATACCATAATTTAGGAAAATAACTTACACTCTAAACCTGACATTTGCACAATCAATTTAGTTATATGAAATTTTTAGCAAGCCACACAATGTGTAATTATTGCTTACCGGATAGCGTTACCCAATATCACCCCTAACACTACACCTCAAACAATATAAATGCTAACTCCAATAATAAACAAGTGGAAAGATGACATCTCCCATGTGGACAAAAAATAAAACCTACTATAGCCTTTCTACCTTTGCATTCAAGAAGAATTTCAACATTGGAGTAGTATTTGAGTCAAGTTGGATTTCACTAACAGAATATCATATATTTTTGGGTAGATGTCGACCCGGGATCGACTAAGCTTTCTCATTATATCGATCTTTGTAATAACATATCATAAAAGGATTAAGAACTTTATTAATTAATACTTTTATTACCGACTTAATTTTCAATCTCTTACAAATGAAGTACATATATATAGCATTCAATTAACGAGCAAGTGGCTCATCTTCTTCTTAAAGACACTTGATCTTTGGAATAGTATTTCCACTTTTACCTTGAGCATTGATACAATGAGCATAAGTTTGTTTTCCAGGAATTGATGAAGTGAGTTTAATCTCATCAATTTGGATGTCTTTGCACCCGAATTTTCGACTACAATTGAATGTGATTGCTTCTTCTGATGCTGATGTTCCGATAATGTTCTTGTAGTGAACTTTGCTTATCTGAATTGCCGTGGTCTTCCAAGATTTATTTAAACCAAAAAAAATATTGATTAGTGTTAAACTAATAATTAAGGATTAAATTTGTTATTAATAATAATGAAGTAGTGGGTCTAGATCTGGACCGGGACCGCTGAACCGACGGACCGAAATCTCCAAAAAACTTAGACCTGAACTGGACCTGAATTCATTCCGGAACCGGAACCGAATCGGATTGGGATCGACTGGACCGGACTGTGGGTGTATCATAAAGACTACTCCGTACATGCTTCTTGAAGGTGACAATATATTGCAATTAAAGAACAAACAAATCATGGTAAAGTTTTGCATGCCTTGACCTATGAGGAGAAAAGAAATGATTGACAACAGATGTCTTATAGCCATCATATGTGTCTTCATGAATCATCAGACACGCATAATAACATCAACTTTTGGATGGGACGACGTGGCTGAGACAAATAAGTTAAATGTTTTGCTTTCTTTTTCTTAATTTGATCGTATACGATGCAATTTAAAAACCACTCACGCCACCCAACAATTTATAGCGCATTGCCAACTATAATATCAACGCTTAACCCTTTTTAAACGTTTCCACTTACACCATCATACCTAGTTTATAAGTGGAGTGAGTTACCTTCCACTGGTGACATTGATTTATCGTGCAATAGTATGATCGACTGTATAGGGATTTGAAGCATCAATTAACTGTGATTCTCGTAAATACGTATTTCGACATCCTCATCCATCTCCCTGAAACAAGCACGATTTAAAATACCAGTTACTTTCGTATTTTACTGAGGCCAATCTTAGATTTAATTTTTACTGGTGCAGTGTGGTTTATTATGATTTACCTGCCATGTTTTGATCTTGACCCCAAGCTAATGCTTCCACTATAATAGTACTGATTCTCAACACTCTTCACGTATCTTGCCCACACCCTGTGCTAAATACATACTATTATATTTACTTTCATACACTATCGATTTAGATCCTTACATATCATTAAAAGCCAACAACATCCGTTAACACGTTCTACGTAGTTATCATACCGCTAAAACTACCTTTATACCATCTATCGGCTCTACAATGCTGCATGGAATATTAGTTGATTTGATATTATAATTAACTAATCTTTGTAATATTCTTTTTATAAAGTTCGTTAATCGAAAATTATTAAATGAAGGGTAACAAATGGTTTTACAAATCAACACATATAAGCTATGTAAGGGTTTAACCAAACCTTATACATGTCTGGACCACATGTGAGGTATGTAGTTATTATCGTGCCTATGATATAGTTATAGCATACATGCATCACCTACATAAACAATGAAATATGTAGTATACCCAAAAAATAAAACAATTGTGTTCACTAAATTAAGCGAATATCGCATGTGTACAATATACAATATCGCACTCCTTGTGTCCACTGACCGGTATTCATGGAATGATAAACGCTAGCTTGCACCACATGTATGATCGATGCCATCAGTTGTTAGGACTGCTTAGACGGGGGCTTTGAATATGAAGCGCATGTGATCATTTCCTAATAATTATTCACCTGCTAGCTACCCAATGAAATAAATTTCCGAGGCTGTGACCTGTCGAAAAATTTCAAATCTTTGACTTTCTATAGTTATTTACAATAGCCGAATGTTTATCCGTCTGTTAATGGTAATTCACAACACATGAAGAGGTTAGACATTCTATCGAGTCAAGACATACCATTGCCTTTAACTTGATGGACCTGCCGAAATCTGTCGATATCAGTTTGTGATGCGTACGAGTTTGGCGTCAGCATTGTCTGATCTTTAGTAATAGAACGATATTAGTTCAAGTATTCCCGTCTAGGTTGTTTTTGAGATTTGGGGTCGAAAATTTTTGATCTTTTCGAGTGTAGTTTAATAACAAATTCTGGTTTTTAAACACCTTTTATTGGTCCCAGTTTAATACATTATGAGCACGTCTGATCAACCTTATTTCAATATTTCAAATAAAATTAATGTTTCAATTCTATAAGAAATTTGATAAGTTTTTCAGTAAAAAATTATGTTCAATTCATTCAAAATATTCACCCTCTTAGTCAGAAATAAGTCCGAAATAGATCCAGAAAACAGGAATAGTCACATGATATTTCATCTCAGTTCATCTATTAACGTGGTCTTGATACATTTTTGGCCCTGTCATATAATCAAGTCATAAGTGATAATTAGTATGTAGGTAGAATGATATGATATATCATCTTGAAATAACAATTGATGCTATGCTATGGATAATCGTAGAATTTTACAATGGATCCAAAGTATACTTACTTGTTTACATGGTAACCCACCACATACAGCGCCTTGCCGTCATTTCCTCTCTCTGTATATCTGCCTGCCCGTTGACTGTAAGTCCGTTGTAACATCTTGAGAAATGCAGTCCAGTTATCTCGCAGTCTGTTAACCTCAAAAGCTGCTATATCTGTCCGGTGAACTATTTCTTCCAAAAATCTTGCAATTCATTACCAAATTGGTTTAGGATAAGTGTAAGTCTTTTACAGGGTGATTTCTTTGGTGCGGAGGGATTTTCACTTCTCGAGATGATCATCCTGTCACTTACAGAGGCGAACTAGGATTTTGAAATCGCAAGATCGATGGGGCAATTTAGAAGAGCTTCAATTAGCATATCAAAATCGGGTAAAAAATACAATAATAACATTGTTTCAATAAGTAGTCTAACAATTTTCAAATGCCAAATTAATATGTCTTACAGATTACAATACAAAAGGAAAATAAGTAAAATAAAACCAATTAATATTAACAAAATTCTTCGGTCTCATTTTTAGAAACGCGGTCGATGACTTTTTATATTATTGATAACATAAGTCAATAATTATTTCTTATAATTTTTGTTTCTATCAATTTACGTGGATCCTACCTATCTATTCTTCCTTCAATTCAATAAGTCTTAGCAATTAAAATCTACTAAAAGTAACTAACTTCAATATTCAAGTAAGATGCCAACTTATAAAGTTATTCAATTATTGAATATTCTAACAACAAACAAATTTAATATTTCAATTTCAAACAACTAAAAAAAATGTAACATTTCAAATTTTCAATTTCCAATATTTCCAATTAAAGCATAAATCATTGAACTAATTAAGAAGTATACATAAACACCTAATACAATCAACAATCAAAAAGTTCAATCTAATCCTAAATCTATTTTTTTTTTGTTCTGTTTTTTTCCGCCAAAAAATAGGGGGTCTGGCACTGCCCTCCTTGCCTCTCCCCCCTCCCTCCGCCTCTGTCGTCTACTTTACTACTTTTATATGTTTCTCAATGCACGTTGTTATATCTATTGTCTAGTATATTAGTTAAATTTAATTAATTAATGTAAATATAGTCAGCTTGATACTAATATCTAATTTAGTAACACGAACTTAAACAAGATCATACGTGATTATTATACTTTTATTTTTATATATTTATAGTTATTTATAATATTTGTCATTGTAACTCGGTAAAAAAATAAAAAAATATAAAAAAAAAAAAAAACCATTAAATTCGACATGATCTTTCATTACTCTATAAGAGTACTTAATGACATAATCATAGACAGAAAAGGACTGAGTATGTATCAATCAGATAACTATATACTAAAGCAAAAACCAGAAGTCCTACATGGCGCGTCGCCTGAGTTAAATAAGTTTCCCTCCAAACTTCATTTCGCTTATTTATTTATTTTTTGTAAATATATTTATATAAATATTATAATTAATCTACTTAGCTAGAAAATTAATAATATATACTTTACTTAATTTCCAGAAGATTCTTCTTATCAAATCGAAACTCTTATTTATTTTGAAGCAAAAATTTAGACAAGATCATATTCTTTTATAATATCATTAATTTACTTATCGTAATATCTAATAAATAACTAATTAATGTCTTTACTTAATTCTAGAAGTTTCCTACTTCAATATATAATTTATATTATTTAAAATATATTTCATAATCATTCTAATCTAGTATAGTACGAATAATATAGTGTAACACATTAAACCGAAATCTTTGTATTTTCAGCAAAATTAAAGTTTCAGTATATTTTGTCTATAATCATGATATTTATTATTCCGTCATTATTTACTAATACACAATATTATCATAATAAATTTTTATAACACATATTGTGTAATATTGATTCCAGGGACCCATGCATGCATGCACTGGTCCTTGTGACATTATTCGATGGCACGGGTCCTGTTAGTCACCTAGGTTCGCGTGCGCCATAACAGTCAATATTAGGATCCAGTGTGTATAACTATAATTATATGTATTATTGTATAACATAATAACTATAAAACAGAAATCGTTTTTACGATCTCTATCTCTTTGACACATATTAAATTACGAAATTGTATACTTTTACTTATTTTAAGTTCTCTAATTAAGTTAAA
>SNQN01004321.1:0-24026 GCA_008642245.1 Bassia scoparia
TTCCCATCTATTGATACATATTAGCATGTTCATATATAAATTTTGATTAATTTAATTATAGATATTAAAAACAAAATATTAAAAATGTATTACAAAATGTTCATAATTCGTGAAACGGAGTGTCTATATGATTAATTCTTAAATAAGATTTTAAAAGAAGATAAAAAATCAAATAAATTTTCTTAATTTTCAATAGTTTAAATAATAGATAAATTTCTTAGGAAAAATATATTAATCTTAGTTTGTTGGTGTTATAAATAATAAATACTAATAACTTCATGTATTAAAGTGTGTCCATAAATAATATATAAAGTGCTTTCCATTTTTAAGAGATTAACAAAGATGAAAAATATAAATTGAAAGATTAAACTCAAGTTAAAAAGAGAGAAAAAATTAGAGTAAAGGAAAGGAGAAATAAAGAGAATTTGAAAAATTAAAAAGTATCTTATGATTAAAATGGTGAAGAAAGAGAATGAGAAAAAGATAGTGGAAATAAAGAGAGAAGAAATTATGGTGAAAAGATATATTAAGTGAAAACTAAATATGATTAATTGAAAATTTAATACAATTCTAATTTTTCCAAATAAAAATAAAAATTTGATAGAGTTTTTTTAATGATAACATGTGGCAAYTATGTGTAARAAAATAAAATAAATGTGTGATGTGTCACCTACATCTAGTCTATAAAAACTAACCACTATATGCTTTATTTATTGTTCACCTRTCCCTCATTTTCTCGTCTTACTTCATATTTCTTAGGGTGACACATGTCATACACGAAGTATATCATATTCAATGGGGATGAGGTGCACTTTTGAAATCTTTATACTTCCTCTTTCTTTTTAGGGGAAACTTTGGAGTGGCATGGTTTCTTAAGCAAAATATCCAAATTGTATGTTTAGGGAATTTTGACTCCTATTAAAGCTAAGGGGAATACTAAATAAAGTCCAAAACCACTTTAAAAAGTCCATATTTCACAATTTGTCCATTATTACCCTTCTCCTCAACCACTACCCACAGTACAAACTCCTAGCCACCGCGCGAACCACCCAGCCATCAAAGAACTTAGTCACCACCACCCARCTAGCCCCATCGCAACCCACAACCACCCCTCTCCCACCAATTTATATTATTTAAAAAAACAAAATAAAGAAAGAACCTTTCATTGGCGGCCCGCCCGTGGCCAGGGTGCTTGGGTTAGGCACCTCCACCATGGTGGCAGCGCTTAGCTTGGGCAGGCCGCCAATGAAAGGCGATTTAATATATTTTTTTAAAAAGAACAAAGAAGGATTCTTATATTGGCGGCCCGCCCAGGCACCARCCGCCAATATAAGACGCCTTCTTTTTTTCAAAAAAATTGATGTTTGGATAATTGAAAAAGGGTGTCGTGGGTTGCGGGCTTGGTGGTGCGGTTTGGGGTGGGTGATTGTCACCGTAGCTTGGTGGGGTATAGGGGATGGTGGTGGGTGGTGGTGTCCTTGTGGTGGGTATTTGAAGTGACATGCTTAGTGACAGCTTTTTAAAATAAAATAAAATAACATAGCAAGGGTGATGGGTGGTTGCGACCAGTGGTGGGTGGTTGGCCCGAGGAGGATTGTGGTGGTGGAGAGTGTTGTAGTGAGAGAGGACCAGTTTGAGTAAGGATATGTTTGGAATTTCATATTAAATATGAACTTTATTTTAAGTCTTTTGTACTTTAATTAGAATTTCAGTAAAGCTAACTATGAAGAGACATCACAACTGACACCATTCGGAAATTTCCAAATTGATGTTTGGGAGTTTTGACTCCTATTAAGCTAATTAACGACTAGCACCATAGCAATTTAGTTGTATGTTTAGGGAAAGTTGATACCTACATTGGCACCAGCACCCACTAGCATCACCACCACTTCATCTCACAACCGACCACAAAATACCACCCACTACCGACACAATCAACCCAATCATTCCTCAACCATTCATCAACAAAAATCACCCAAATTCGTCAATTGAACCAAGGTAGACAAAATTGAATCGTGACAAAACACAATGCTGAATTGAACACCAACACTAAATCAACCGCCTAAATTGACGACTAAAACATACAAGGAGGTGGTGGCTTTGATGGCTACGAGTTGTGTTGTTTAATAAGTGGGTTCGCTCAATATGGTGGTGTGTTGGTGGTGTTAGAAGTGAAAAATTGAATTGACGGTTGTTATGTTGTGCATCTAGTGTTGTGATGTGTAAGTGGTTGTATGAGCTGGTGGTTGTGTTGCTAGAATCTATTGAGGTGTTGTAAGATGGGTTTGTGTGTGCTGCGAATTGGATGTGGATGATTGAATTCTGAGCTAGTGAGTGTTGGTGCAATCTGCGAAGTGGTGGTGGTGATTTATGTGTGTCAAGGTGTGAAGGTGGTGATGTGGTGTGGTTTGTTTGTTCAAGTGGTGCGAATATTGAGGTTTGGTTGTGTGGGTTTGTTAAGGTAGAAATGTTTAGGTAGTTTAGTAATACATTTTGTTAAATAAATAATTGTGCTTAATGTTTTTTTAGGATAGTTTAAATTTTTTTTAGTAAAGGAATTTGTCTTTTTATGCAAAAAATTAACCTTAAATGGAAAAGAACGAAAGTTCGCACTAATATGAAAGTTCCTTAAATGAAAAAAATTCCAACTAAAGAAATGAATGAAGTATTTGTTTTCCTCTAGCCTTCATTATTGTGTGTGTTTCCATTTAGTCATCCTTTATGTTCTCGGTTCCCCTCTTTATTTTCTACTCTTCATATATCATAAATTCATAAGCTAACATTAGGTTTGTAATTCCTCTTCACACTCCTATTTAAATTCACAAGGGCTACAATTGTGGTTCACAAAATCATCAGTATATTTTCTCTTCTTAATTTTCTGTATTGTAAATTTGTTGTTTGAAATGTATTAATTGTTGTTTTTAAAGTATGTCTTTTAATCATAAACAACCCGTTCGTTGAACGGGCCACGAACACTAGTTTGTATAATTTAGGGGTTTGTTATTAAATACTAGTATATATATAGATCGATGTAGATAATAACATTTCAAACTTTATTAATTGTTGGAAATTTTCTTAAAAAAACAGAGTTGAACAACAAATTAATCACAACTTTTAAATTTTAATTGACAACACTTTATTAAACTTGTTCAAAACTAATGCACTCTACTTCTTTTTAATACTTTATATATATTTAAATTGTCTGTAATGAATAAATTGTGTTTGACATACACTCTCAATTCTTAAAGTTGTATTATGCTCGGTATCTTGACGTTATTTTCAATTTCAGAGAATATTTTGTATTTCTTCTAATACGAAGTATATATGTCAATGTATATTCAAATAACGTCTAATTTGATTTATCTTGAGATATCCAAGTTTTATAATATTTCTCCGAAAAAAAAGTTTTATGATTTTTATTAATTACAATTAAAGTCTTTAATTTTAATAATGTTCTTGGCATAAGTGTCAAAGTTAAATGGTAAATATATAGTATAGAGGAGCATAATTTTTTTTATGCTAATCTAAAGAAATAAGACCTCAAAGAAACAAATAACAATAAAACCAAATTAAAAAGAGAAAATGATTGATTTAAAAGAATTGCCAAAAAAATTTTGTGATATAAAAGTTTTTATCTAGGAATATATTTTGTCCATTATATAAGCATATACTCCATCCGTTCCAAATAATATACACATTTTACTATTTGAGAGATGATCAAATAATCATCATGAAATGAAGGGGTGGAAGCAAAAATGGAGAATAAATGGTAGATTAAAATTTAAAATATACAAGTGAAAGATTAACCAATCAATGAAAATAGGTTATGTCAAGTGAGCTATTGGGCTCCACATAAACATTCCTCAGTCCTCACTATAATATAAATACTCTGTAAGATACTTCAAATAAAATGTCTCAAAACAGTTAGGTGCAAATATAAAGCTTATTATTAATATCCAAGTTAACACCTCTACAACATATTTTGAATTTTTTGTGGGGAAATACAAGATAAATGGCTTTTGCGAAATAATACGTTATAAACACCTTATTGTGGGGAAATACCAACAAAATTTGTTTTGTCTTGATGGTACATTTATTTTTTTCCGGCCAAAAGTCCATTTTTCGGCGTTGACTCGTCGGAATGTTGCGAGTTGTTGTTGTGTGTCTCTCACTCTCCTTTATTACCTCTTAGCCACTCTTTTATTCACTCTTACTCACATTTATCAACTTACTCACTTCCTCCACTCTTTCTTTCTCTCCTCTACAAACAGTCATCTTCTTCTCCTCTCTCTTCCATTCAATCTTTTTTCTCCTGTAATTTGCTCTGTTTTGTCACAAATAGCCACGATGAAAGGTATTCTCTCTCCTTATTTTTTAAATTTTTTCCCTAAATTTTTGCTGCAATTGTTGTCGTATTTGGTTAAATTAATCATTAAGTTAACAACATTGCATGTTTTACGTGGTTTTGCTGTTTTAATTAATCATGAAATGGATGCTAATTGCTGATGGATTGATTGTGTGTACTGTTGTTGTTTCTTATTGTTTATATATGGAATGTGTTTGGTTTTTGGATTTCTTTATTGTTTGATTAGGATAAAGGATTAAAGAAAGAGTAAATGTTGCAGGCATAATAAGGTCAAAACAAGCTGCCCAATACCCTAATTCAGGAAATTAAAAAATTGAAAACAACCAATTAAAAACCTAATTTAAAGAATTCAATAAAATTTGAAACACAAAAAACTCACCTTTGAGGGAATAACAAGGGCAGAGAGAGAGAGAGAGCGAGAGAAGTGAGATGGGGAGTGATAATTTTGGGAAATCGAGAAGTTAAATGAATTTAAAGAGGTAGTTTTTTTTTTCTTTTTTACGTTGGAGATGAAGAAATAGGAATCAGAAGAACAGATGAAAGAAATAGAGATGCGCATGGGGGAGAAATTTGGAAGCTGTAGGATGAACACACGTAATGTCAACGCCTGAAAATGGACTTTTTGGCCGGAAAATGGTAACTTGATTACCTCAAGACAAACTTAAATTTTGTTTGGTATTTCCCCACAATATGTGTTTATGGCGGATTATTTCACAAAATGTCATTTTTCTCTTGGTATTTCCTCACAAAAAATCACATATTTTAGATGGCAAAAATGTATTTAGGATAATAAAAGTCAACTTGAGTAAATTAGATATTTAGAAGTGATAAGAAATTATAAGGTGGTGAAGTGGTAATAGATGGCATAAGATGGTAAGTATGTACATTATCCTCAAGTAGTTACCCACCAGGCCCCACCATCATAAGGTAATGTATTACAATACTTTTCTATGGTAATAATCTATCATCTTTCTTCCTTATCACAAAGCATTCTTATTTTATTTTTTTTGCCCACCTTAATCTTATTTATCTTCTCTGCTTGACTTTGATGATCCCCTTATTATTATCCTTATCTAGAGTATGCCTCTATCTTAATATGGGAGTAGTAGATGTTATACGGAGTACTGCAATAATATTTCAATGCCTCTATTATAAAACTAGTTATGTAAGCCATTATGTTTTTATTACTTTGTTATTTGAATTTTAACATCTTAATTCGATCTTCATTACTCTTCTTACTCTTTTCATACTTATATTTCATCCTCTCTTCTAAGTATACATTTTTACGGAAAAGTGTACGTAATAATTAGAGCATGTATGTGGTTAATCACTTGTACCTCGCAGATACAACCCACTAATTATAAAATAAGTTAGAAGATATTTACCCGTGAACGCATGAATGTCCTCTCCACAATACTCTTGATCAATAATTATAGGATTTTGCACGTTATCCATGACAATGTTTGAAAGAAATCCATTAGCTTTTGATGGAATGACATTTGGCTTAAAGGGGAATGTTTTGATCCTAAAACGTTGTTGTCCCACGTAAAGTGCAATTCTTTACTTGTACTCCTTTCACATCCTTTCCTCATCCTGATACTTGCCGAGACTACCAACATGTTACACAATAAATGTTAATTTTGCTATTGTTTGAACATTCATGTATTAATTTTTTGATGTGCACTATATGTGAAAAAAAACACAATATACATATATGACAAGGTGATCAAATAACAAAACTCCATCCTAAAAGATAATTACTCTAATCTGAATTAAAGCAAAACATTGATTTTAACTACTCCCATCCCTTCACTTCCTTTTGTTTTTCGCATTTTCAGAAATAGAATTCCTAAATATTCTTCCATCATTTAGAATCTTTCATTTTAGTTTATACACAACAAATCGGTTGATTAGGTCGGTATTGGTTCGATCAAATTCAGGTTTTGGTCGTTTTCAAGTCAGGTCATTTTTCAGTAACGATTCGAATTTCATTGTCATGATCCAATGTTTCTGTCGATAATAGGTCAATCAGGTCATCAAGTTTTTTTTAAAAAAATCTCTCAGATGTTTCACAAAAGATAATAAAAAAATATTATGGGATTTAAAAGCTAAAAATGCATAATTTAACAATACCACTCTGGTAATTTTTTATCGAACTACCCTTTGTTTCCTTTTAATACAATAAGTGGAATTTTTCCAATTTACATTTATTCTACTTTGACTAATATTATTGATTTGTACATAAACTAAAACATATTTAAAGTGATATATACTAGACCAGTAATGAGTTAATCAGGTCGGTTAAATGTGGTAAAATGTGGTCAAAATTTAAACGAGTTTACGGGTTTGAATAAAAAACGATGTTCGGGATCTTAGTTTTGTGTTCATGACCATTTTTCATAGGTCGGTAACTCGGTATTGGCTCAGTTTATTTTTTCATGCTATATTTACGTTATAAAATTCTCCATCAATTATATCAAAAAATTTTTTGTTCTTCCCTCTTTTCTCACACATATTTTATAAAACATTAACAGTAACTTAGCTTCCCCGTGCATTATTATAATTTTTAATTATCATTTTCATGCCCAGCCATTACATTGATTGCCCATATTCATTCGTTTTTTTTACATTTTTGTCACTCCAACTATTTAATACAAATATTACAACTCTTTAACTAAAAGGCATTTTTATTAAATTTTTCCTTGTTTCTAATGAGAAAACAAATTAAAAGAGAACGGATGTATTCGCATATCTTCTAATATTAATATCTTCTATACTAATATCTTCTAGCATTAAATATTTACCTAAAATGGAAATAAATTATGATTTAAGATGAAAATTGTAACATTAATTGACATAAATAAATGATGAATTAAGTGAAGTTTTTTTTCCATTTTTGTGATTTTTTATATTAAGTCCTTAGGATAGCATGCATATTCATAACCCTATTAATTATACAATGGGTCAACTTATTGGTTAATGTTATCAAGTAGAGTTCAACAATGTGAACCTATTGATTATGAAATTAATGGTCATATATTTTTCTGAAAAATCTAACTAACTATTTCCCCAAAAATCATATCTTATTTTATCTTTTTCAACAAATCTTTAACCCCTATAATTTTGGAAGAATGGTTGAGATGAACTCTACTTGGTGATTTTTTTTGTAACTACTACTAATCAATAGATTTTATAATGGTAAATATTACTTATTGTAGTATGCGGGAATCAAGAAATGTTACCTAATGCCATGACCAGGTCCGACAAACTCATTTTGTTGATGGAAAGCCTAGTCGAGCCTGCAGATTCAATGCAATCATCACCAGTTTTCGATACGAGTTTGTGCGATCTGACTAGGTCAGAAGAGCTTATATGAATACCATCAGTGTTAGGACTGTCAGCAGGAGCCACCAATTTTAATCCTTGCATTCTGATATTCTCACTACCAGTAACAAAGACATGAATCCCATTGAATTCACTTGTGATCCGCCTAATTATGATCATTAACATTTTAAGAACAACTGACTGCAAAGTTATAAGTTTCAAAACATATTAGCGTACTAAAACTAAAATATAATTTTTATCACTAACAACTGCGTTCAAGAAAATTATGTTGATTCATGTTCATTTATAAGTTGTTAGGTCAAGTTTATCAATTCGGTAAGATTATTCTATCATGTTTCATTCTCTATAAAAATATGGGCAAATAAGTGTTAATACTTGGTACTTTTCTTACAGGCATGTTACACTTTTCATACACGAAAATTTGCATTTTGATATATTCTATCTTTCTCCAAAAACACGAGTCTTAATTTAATTTACTCTCTATATATCTATCTCTCTCTTAACGATTAAATTGGTTAAAGTCGCAAAAGAAGCACGAGCGAAAAGTCTCACAACTAAAAACAATGAAAGATGTTTAGCTTACGCAGGCAAACGTGAACATCAGTAGTTTTGCTTACAATCAGGCATATTCCAGACTTGGGCACCTTGGCCATATAGTGGCCACCACCAAAGAGGGCCAAACCATTCAGGCGCTCGAAGATAAGCCATTCAGGTTCAGGATACATAGAAACATCCGCAACTGCCTTCACTGTTCCCGTAATTTGCCACATTGGGCCTGGTCCTTTACATGGTCCGCAAAAACCACTTGAGAAACTGCAATTGTCCCGCTGGAACAAGAATCTTGCCTTACCAGGATGATCACAAGCCGCTCTAAATGCTCCCATGAAAGCTACAACAACACCAATGAATTATGCATTTTTTTAATTTAAGACCAAATTACTATAATTTCTCACAGGTACGAGGATGAGAATTTGATCCTATACTAACAATTTACGGGAATTGGTTAATGTAACTTTGTCAATCGATTTGTTAGAAGTACATATTATATTTCCTGGCTTCACCATCAGCTTAAGCTCTTGTTGAGATGGTCCTTTAACATGTATCAGAGCCAACGTGACACGGACGGTCACGGTGTCGAATTGCCTCCCCCACTGTTTTCAAGTCGAATATTAATTAGGCGCCAGGTTTGATTGGGGGGTATGGGCTCATCCACATTTCAAGCCCAAATGGCCTTTATGTGAGGGAGTGTTTAGAGTATATACATATTCCTAGGCCTCAACCATCGCCTTAAGCTTTTGGTTGAGATATCCTTAAACATCTGTTAATGTATATATATTATATTCTTGGGTCTCAACCAAACCATCAGCTAACGTGATGGGTTTGGAGGGCTAAAGGCCGGAATATAATATATAGTCTAACAGATGTCTCTCCTATTAAGTGACTAGTTGTCTCTTTTATTATTCATTCATTTCTGCATAGGATGAGTAAAATGATGGAAATAGTGAAAAGTGATGTGGAGGAAAGAGAATGTGATGTGTCAAGTGTAGGAAAGAAGAGAAAAAAATGAGAAACGATGAAAACATCRTCAATAATSGTGATGCTCTCAGTCATCCCCTTCCTCTCTTTGCCTTCATTAGAGGATGGAAAAGGATCCTCATTGTTGTGGGTCATATAGAAGAGGATCCTCATTAGAGGATAAATGGAGGGTTTCCCTTCCATCCTCRAGTGATGATCCTTTATAAACAACTCAGAACAATAACAATCCTCTTCCATCCTTCCTCTAATGAGGGCAATCATAGGATGTAAATACTAATTTTTGAATTAATAAGAACAATTAAAAGAAGACATTGTTATTATGATTAATTTTAATTAGGATACTTATATTTTAGTAGAATTTAAAAATAGATTATGAGTTATGTTTGTGCATATAGCACACTTCATACCATTGATGATTGTCATCATGTAAAAATATGTCATATAGTGTCTGTAAATGGTAGGTGATCACGTTTTTGTGATGAAGTTTGGCTTAWCGAAAGTCTGAGATGGTTTATACGGAGTAGATGTAATTAATTCTAATATTATAATAATTCTCTCTTAGTTAACAATTTTCGGAAGAGTTAAAAATAATTGTGCACAGTTCCAAATATATCTACACGAATGTTCAATTTGTTTAATCCTTAGCAATCCTTGACTCTTTTAACTTCTACAATCATAATTATTTTGTTTTCAAAAGTAATTTTCAATTAAAGTATGTAGATACATTTAAAATAATGTTGATTCATAAAACTAATTTTCTTAAAAATCAAATATTTTCTTCCACAGGCCTATAACACCAACTTATGTTCTGAGTTTATAAAAATTAYTTTCCTTAAAAGATTAATTCAAAATATATGTTGGCATAMATATATATTGATATATAATCTTATTTAATTACCTCAACATCATCTGTTTCTCCATCACCCGCAGCATCAAAATCTTTTAAATTAAAAACTTTTTCATCTGGACCTGGCACAATGCCAATGCCATCTCCATCCCTCAAACCACCTCTTTTCTTGGCTTCCGTTATTACAATGTATACCAACAACGATCATGAAAAATAATTCTTCATATAACGGCCACCTTTTCCCATGGTGGTCATCACCACGATGGAGGTGATGACGAAATATTATTGTGATTGGAATGACTAAGCATATACCGCCTCCTTGTAGAGGCTAGTATTGACTTAAGGGGATTGGAAAAAAATTTCTCTTGCACCACGTTGTTCTATTATAAAGCGTTCAAGTTGGAGATGAGACACATAAATTGTTACCTCAATTTCTAAGTATAGAAGGTAACTCCTATGTGTCTGCAAGACCAATTTTGGCTAATTTTAGGTAATTTAGCCTAAATATAGTGAACATTAGTTATCACGTTTTTTAGGCTTCTATATTTAGTACGAAGTAGTTTCTTAATATTTAAAAAATCTCTTTCTCAATACACTATTATTGGTTATCGTGTTAACATTTTTTTTTTTCTTCTTTTTATCGTATTACATTTTTAAATTTTTTTTTTTACTTTGGTATCATGTACACATATGTCTTAGATTTTCTTTTGATCTACTTGTTTTAAGGGGAAAATAACAATTTTATTCATCTTCCTTTTTTTTACAAGGAAAACATAAGTTCATTAAATAATAGTTTACGGCATATACAACAATGTAGATCTGTAATCATAAATTTAGAGAAAAATACCATAACTTTTACAATCAAAGCAATACTAATTGTAACTTTGCAAAACTCATTCCATTGCTTCAAGCTATACGCTAGCAATGAATTTCGATTCAATGCATCTTTTTCAAGTCGAGGCCTCAAATCTGCGTTGATGTTTTGATCGAAAGTTGATGACACACCCTAACCTATAGGATCCAAATCATCTTCTCAATTATTATAAAACCTAAAAATAAAATCTAAACCATATATGAGAATCAAAATTCAAATCATATCTTGCTATTGTTATAGTAACTATCAGACAAAAACAAAAATTAAAAAGAAAAGATGATAGAATAAGGTATTTTTTGTTAACTTATTTTTACTTATCTATGCACTTATTGAACTTATTTTTTCTACTGAACTATATAGTGTAACTTTTCTGGAGTTATTTCTGAGTTTGAAAAAAAAAGTTTGTTTATTAAACTTAATTATTTTTTCAACCGACGAACTTATCTTAACATTTTTTCTAAAATAAGTAAAATAAGTTGAACAGACATACCCTAATGCTTCCCATGACCTATAATAATTTTTTTTTTTTACTTCACCATTTTTCATTTAAAAAAGCCTGTAGTATATAACTTGCATATTTCGTTTTGACAATCTATTCCTCCAAACAATTGGTCTCTTTTTTCCTTTGGCAATGGATATTTTTATGATGGTCCATTTGATTTATCTAGGACTAAGCATCCAGCGCCACTTGTCAGCATAGTCAACTTTGACTTCAATCTTTAAGTAGTTTTGCCTAACTTTCCTATTCTATTCTATATATTTCCTCGCTTTTTAATTTTCTAACTAATTCATTTTATTGATTTATTAATTTTTCAAAAATGATTTATAAATTAACAATGGTATTTGATTTATCAAAATTCAGTAAATCAACTTCGAAATATCATAAAATATTTTAGAGATATCATAAATTAAAAAAAAAACAACTACTTCGCATTATTTTCGAAATAACTATTTTCGAATATTAAAAAAATTCATTCGTCTCATGATTATTCTTGTAAAAGAACGTCATTCTTCTCTTGAAGATCCTCCATGAACATTCCATTGAACCTTTCATATGCACTGCACTATATATTGTGCAATCGTTTGTTTACACCAGATTGTGACATCGCATTTTTCCTGATTTTTTCTTGATCATTACACATTAACACCTACATTGAGATTGTCCTTCTTCAAAAATTATATGGCACAAACTTAGGAGGTACTGCTCTCTATAACTCCTCTTTCCATGGCTTGCTGGCTGATTGGATAAGTAAGAACTTGAAGGATGAATTGAAGACCTTATCCATTGTAATAATGGCCGCGACTTTTGCTACTTCATTTGGTAGCCTTGGAGATGGAAATAAGAGTGTGGTTCAACAATGACACTAATATTCCTCTTAATACTGAGGCTTTTTTGCTTTAAAATTGATGAAGCTTAGAATTCTTTGCATAACGACCGGGTTGCTTCTTCTTCAAAAACAAGCTCTGAAACTCATTTATGTGCATTGGTGGGACGTATTGAACTCATAGATGGAGCTTCAAAAGGAAAACTCGGCTTGGCTGGTGGTGGAGTATTACAATCCAGCACTAGGTAGTTTGTGCAAGCTTACTAGGCTAAATTTGGTATCTGTATGCTTATAAAACAGAGCTATTGACAGTTGAAAACGCTCCTCTTGGGTCGTTGGAACTAAACCAAAGAGGAGGGTTGCAAATACTATTTGTAAAACCTTAACTATTCACTACACTAGTGTAGTGGCAAGTAATGGTCAACACCAAGGAACTTAGGGGAAGTGCTTGAGTAGCCAACTAAGTTTAGGTTGAACTAGAATTTTGATTGAAAATAGCTAAACTAGAAGTAAACTTGGGAATAACGAATTTGAAATCAAAAAATCACAAACACTTAACACTAGCTTGCCCAACTATATAATGGATATGTATGCCAATCAAAGTGATAATCTCAATTCAACATTAAGGGTAATTGTGATCTTAGTCTAGCAAAATGGTTGAATCATCTCCCAGTCATCCAACACTACCAAACTTCTCAAAACAAATCCCTTTAAGCTCTCACAAGAAATAGTCTAAAATTTATTATCCAATACCCTAAAACAACCCTTCAATCCCTTGCAAAGGTTGAACAGGCAAACTCTCTCTCTCTCTCAAAGCCTTGGGTGGCCAAATCCAAAACCAAGCAAGATTGAGAAACCAGAATATTAGGAACAAAGATAGTTCAAATGAGATGTTATATCATTTTGGCATCAATTGATTATAGTTGGGCTCCCTAGCATTCCTAAGCAAGTAAACTACTCACAAGACATTGTAGGAAGCAATGAACAACAAAAATAGCAAGTACAAACATGAAATAGCCATCGAAGCACAAAAACAAACAATAATAGGTTGTTAAAGAACTTTCTCAAATCTAAACCAAATTCACAAAACAAAGTGCAAAAGACTCACAAACACTAGGAGATTCTATCTATAAAAAGAAATCAAAATTGAAAGCATAAAAGAAGACTTACAAAAACGAAATTGAAACGATAACAAATGCTAGAAATGGAATTACCTCGAAAAGTGATTGAAAAGCATATAAGACTTGCAAGAAATGATTGAGAATTGAAAAATCTGAGAGCACAATCAATGTCAAGAACATTAACTTTCTCTCTTGCCTAAAACTAAGAACAATGAAGAAGATTGAAATGAAATTATTAGAGAAAACTAAACTAGAAATTCTGAAAAATATAAATTCTAATTGCTATTCACTACTTCTAACTACTTTCTCACTTGTTTCTCCTTATATACAAACTCAATTACAAAGCTTATAATAATTACAAGAATGCCATTACTAATTTCCACATGTGCCAAATACTCCTCAAAGGTCAAGTCAACATCGGTCAAAACGTCAAAAAGTCAACAAATCCGAAGCAACACCTAGGCGCGGGCCAAGGCGCGGGCTGTAGGATATGCGCGGGCCGAGGCGCGAGCTGGCAAGAAAGTGCACACGCACTCAGAAATGCTATTGGAAAGGCTGCAGGCGTGGGCTGGATATGCATGGGCCGAGGCGCGAGCTAGACTGGGGAAGGCACGGGCGCTCGTTTTTGCTTCTGACTGTCCTACTCAATTGTCTTAACTTTGAACAGTCGTAACATCTCGCTCGGTGATCGGATTGCAGCTTATAATATACCGTTGGAAAGCTCTTGAAGTCTAGTTTTCAACGCAAAAAGTATCACCTGCAAATTCAAAGTGTTAGAGTATCACGCAGAAAGATATGGCTTGAAGAACTTGTTAGAGTATAAGTTAAAATACTTTAAGGCTCAACTTTTGCAAATACAACCACGCCAACAAGTAATAAGGCACAAAACTAGCATGTACACACTTAGGCAACTTGCAAACACTCACAACACTTGCAATTGAGTTTATCAGAATAGAAAGGAAGAGAAAACAAGTGTAAAGCCTATAAAAACCAATGAAAACCAACAAAACTCTACAAAACTATACAAAGTGGAAAGCTAACCAAAAGGCTAGTGAAATGATATTGAAAACACACAAGTTAGCCAAAATAAGGAAGAAATAAGTGCCTAAATAATGTGGCCATTTTGGCACTTATCAGTAGTCTCTTTGGGCTTGAAGCTATTGGAATCCAATAGCTGGAAATTCAAATGGACAATGGAGCGTGTTTACTTATGCTCTCAAATGCGTCCTTTCATGAAAAAAGAATATTACCACATCATCAACCATTGTTTTTTTGAAAAAAATGTATGAAATTTTATTAAAGCTRAATCAAAACTTACAACCAACACTCCAACAACACCAAACAACACAAGACAAACCAAAAACAAAGCTCAGAGCTCAAAGCATCATGGCTTAAGGTAATGGGCACCTTCTAAGAAGGGTACCAAACCTAACCCAATCACCTGCAGCACAACACTGAGCATTACACCCTATCTAAAATCTGCTTACAAGCTATAGACATCTTGGCTTACTGCCAAAGACCAACTCTCAATTTTTACGTCAGCTATCAAAGTATTAATTACAATTTTAGGCTCAGCAAGCAACCCTATCCAAATAACACTATTCCTTTGCTTCCAAATACTATACACTAAACCATTTAGACAAGCCAAATAAAATTTTCGCTTTGCAGACCCAGACACACGTTTCAAGCACCATTTACAACTAGTATGCAGCTGCCACTAGGAAGCTTTAATGCAAAGTCTACTTCTCCAGATTCTCAAACATTCCTTACTGTATTTACAATTGAAAAACATATGCGCACAACTTTCTACACTTTCATTACACAACACACAAACATCAGTAACCTGCAGACCCAATTTTAACATCCCGGCCTTCGTTTTCAGTCTATTTTGCACAGCTAACCACGCAATGAAAGAATGCTTAGGAACATCCCATCTACACCAAATCTAGTCCCTCCACCAGACCTCAAGCAAGGAACCTCGGATCCAACTATAGCCAGAGGACACTGTATAGCCCTTGCTACCACCACCCTTCCACTTCCCACCTGCAAAACCAGCTTTGAAAATCCCCTTAACCCTACAAATTTCCTTCCAGCTCCAACATACATTAGGAGCTGGATTGTAGCTCCACCAATCAGACCCCTTAAGGTAAATATGGTCAACCCATTGTATTCACAAAGAATCCTTCCTCAAAGCTATGTGCCACACATATTTAGACAAAAGAGCTAAATTACAAGAATAACACTCTTTGAAACCCAAACCTCCTTGACTTTTAGGCCTACAAATAAGGTCCCAAGCCACCAAACTACCATGAGAATTATAGGGATCTCCAGTCCACAGAAAGTTCCTACAAAAAGCAGAAATAGAATCCAAAACCTTCTTGGTAATCAAAAATATAGAAGCCCAATAGGAATGTAAAGTAAGAAGCACTGAATTTACAAGTTGAACCCTTGCTGCATAGGAAAGAGATCTGGAACCCCAGGTTCTAATTCGAGCAACAATCTTATCAATGAGCACCATACAATTATCTTTAGACATTTTCTTGGAAGAAATACTGAACCTAAGATATTTAAAGGGTAGTAACTCTTGGTTAAACCCAGTAGCTAAGCTAATAGCATTAATGATCTGGCCATCCATGTTACTGGTGTAAAAGCAATCTTGCCTTAGTTTGCAACAAGACCTGAGGCTAAAGCAAAAGTAGCAAGGGCTCTAAACATAAGAAGAATAGATGGAGAGGAACCATGACAAAAAAACAGGAAATCATTCGCAAAAATCATATGATTGAGCCTCAAAGATCTACATCTTGAGTGAAACACAAAATCTTGGTGCATGGAAACAGTGAGCATGAGCCTGGACAAATAGTCCATACAGATAACAAACAAGAGAGGAGACATAGGGTCACCTTGCCTCAACCCCTGTTTACTAGGGAAAAAACCATAAGAAGAGCCATTCACAAATATAGAGAAAGTAGGAGTGGAAACACAAGCCAACACCCACCCAATGATTCTGTCAAGAAACCTCAAAGCTCTCAACATAGCTTCRAAAAAACTCTAGTTGACAGAGTCATATGCTTTCCCTATGTCAACCTTGATCAGATGATTAGGAGGGTTACTTTTCCTTCTATATTTGTGGACCAAATTCCGAATAATAAAAATGTTATCAACAATGTATCTGCCCTGAATAAAACTTCCCTGAACAGGATGAATGAGAGAAGGAAGCACCTAATTGAGTCTAGCAGAAATCATTTTTGTGACACACTTATACAAAGTATTACTGCAAGCAATAGGTCTAAATTCACTCACATTCCTATGATGAGAAACCTTGGGGATAAGAGTGAGTTTGGTTGCATTTACCTGCTTAAGAAGAGATCTAGATTCAAAAAACTCAAGAAGAACAACCACTATGTCATCACCAATGATATGCCAAGTAGCTTTGAAAATTTTACTACCATACCCATTCGGACCCGGAGATTTATCATCATGGATAGAAAATAAAGCTCTCTTAACATCCTCAGCAGAAAACTCAGCCATTAACAACTGAATTTGCTCATCCTGCAGAACATTACCCTGAGAAATAACCTCGGCATCAATAGGGGAAGTATGATGATCCTGTCCCAATAAAGAGGTGTAAAACTCCACAAAAGCCTGTGATACCCCAGCAGGAGAATCATGCAGCTTGCCTTGTAGATAAAAAACCTGATGAACCTTGCTCTGATAGGTCCTCATTTTTATCGCCTTATAAAAAATTCTGGAGTTGGCAGCACCATATCTCAACCAGTGAACTTTAGCTCTTTGCCTGATAAACTACTCATAGGTTCTTTTTATAACAATATAATTGTCTCTAATCTGTCTCTCAACCTATTGCAAAAAGAAATCCTGAGGAAATTGATGGAGAAGCTTCTGAGCAGTCTTCAACTCCTGCTGAACCAGAAACAAACTTAGCTTCCAGCTCATTAGAGTGCCTGGCACTTAGCCACTTTAGATGAGGTTTTAAATTTTTTATCTTCCTACAAACTTTATACATATGGGTCCCAAAACACTTATGCTGCTACTGCTCTTCCAAAATCTTCAAGAAATTTGGATGTCCAGTCCAAGTGTTACAGAACTTAAAAGAATTCTTACATGCCCAAACTTGTTGTTCACACTGTATAAGACATGGATAGTTGTCCATCAAATCCTCTGGCAGAAAATAAGCCATAGCACCAGGCATAGCATCAATCCAGGAATCATTCACTAGTGCTCGGTCAACTCTATTAAACACATGATAATCCCCCATTTGCTTGTTATTCCAAGTAAAGTAGCACCCRTTTTGTTGGATATCCACCAAATGACACAAGTGCACACAACGCTGGAAAGCACAAGTTTCTGAAGGAGAAACAACCGAACCAATTCTCTCCTCTGATAAAGGACATTATTAAAGTCCCCAACAAGCACCCAAGCCTCCACACAAGCTAAACCTATCAATTTCTCCCAAAGCTGATCACTATCCTTAGCATCATTAGCACCATATATCATTGTAAACCAAAAACCCCTCTTAGTACCCACATGAGTCACCCAGAGATGAATAAATTGGTCATCACAAAGCTTCACATCAACATAAAAAAATGAGCCAACCAAATCACCAAAATTCTACCACCTTTGCACACATTAAAATTCGACGTACAACACCAACCCTCACACAATTTTGGATTGATTGCAGCAAAATTATCCGCCTTAATCTTAGTCTCAAGTATCCCCATCAACCCAACTTTATGCTTAAACAGAAAATCTTTCACAATTTTCTATTTATGGGCCCCATTACGGCCCCTCACATTCCAAAACGCGAGCCTATCCATGACCCATTAAGGCCACCCCATTCCCATGATCAACAACGACTTTCCCCACATATAAATGCTAGCCAACACATCTCCTTGATCTGCAACTACCTCATTGTGAGCAGCAGGGCCCTTCCCTTTCCTCCTTGATCTAACCAACTACCACCCATCATCCTAGCCAACCAATGAATCTGTCGGACCATGCAACACAGAAGGCAAAACAAACTCAAGCACCTCAGTTACCTTCTCACCACAAGAGGACTCACAATGCTTAGGAACAGTAGTGGCTTTCACACCCTAATCTACAATCCTTCGTATCATGTCCAAACTTGTTACATTTAGAGCAGATTTTGGGTTTCCATTCATACTCAACACACTGAGGACCCATACCCCCTTTCTCATTTCAAACTCAATGGCATCCGCAACACTCCTCCATATCAATCTCAGCTATACCAGAGCAAAGACCAGTCTCTCCCTATGAGTTGTGCATGATCAGGGTTAATAGGACCCCAATGAACCCACAATCTAGCAGACATCCTTGACACCCAATACCGCACAGGAAGCCCAGGAACGCTTAACCCAGGTGAACCTTCTTCCTTTACTGGTTTGAAAAATCCATTTCATCTCCACATGGCTCACTAACAATTGGGTGTTTGTAAACATCAAAAAATTCTAGAAAGGGCTGAATTGAATCATCTTTGTTATAAGGATCCGCATGTACTGGCGCTGGGGCGTCACGGCCGAATGGGTCCGGTCCCTCTGCTCCGGGGTACCATTTTAAGGGCAACTGCGATTTGTTTGGCTAGAATTAATTCTTGCTTTTCATATGTGAGTATGCCTAGAGTTGTATGTTTACTCGAAATGAGTAAAGGGAAGTCGCCATCGCACTTCTTGAAGCTGGAACCCGTTTAAAGCCTTCCTTGATGCATAAAGCAAGGCGAAGACTCCATGTCTGTAGTGCACCCAAGGTTTGATTAGGGGGACAAGGTAAGTGAAGTAGTGCACAACACCCCCCCCACATCTAGTGGCCTCTACACAGATTATTCGGATTCATTGTCCGAAAGACAACAACAAACGTTTCCGTTTCAAACCCTAAGCAGCATATTACTAGCGGTTGTTAACAGATACTAGCAAATAGTTCTAGTTGTTGTCATGTGTTGGTTAATTCCGCTTCTAGAGCCTAATGCGGTTGTCCATATTATCTTACTAAGCCTAAAGCACGATTGTGGCAATGTGTTTTTAAAGCATATTATCGATTTGTAGGACAACATGTAAGCCTCGTACAAGATTAAGTTTTGCCTTTAAGGTTGTTTTAATTCTGAATCTGAACTCTTTTTAGTCAAATTATATTCAAAATTACATGAAAGCGAAGGGCAAACAAGCATCAAAAGGGTTCAGATTGAACTGCCTCAAACTTACACTTAACATGATGTCGCAAGACCGAGAACCTGCCTCGGACTTAAGAACCTCTTCGAACCTTATAACCTTGAGAAACCTCTTAATCTATTGCAAAAAGTCTTGAATGATTTTTATGTTGAATGAGTTTGAGGATATGTTGAATGTGTGTTGAGAGAAGAATGAAGAGAGAGAGAGAGAAGAGACGAGAGAGAAAGTGAGAGTGAGAGGACGAGGATGAACACGTCACAAAAGTCCATATGATAAGAATGATAGCGGGAGGCTCTTGTTTATATGGCAAGGTTCGTGAAATCGGCCAAAATAGGGTAAGTTGGGCGCCGAATTATGCCCCAAACTCAAACTTGGCGCATGCGACCGTATTTGGCCTGATTTTAGCTGATTTGTTGCCTCGAATAGCGTGGATTGCGATATATAATATTGTAATATATCGTGCGTGTTTTATACGAATATTATTGAATTATTGCGATTGTGTCGGATATTATGCGATATTCGAGATCTTTACCTCGAATAGCGAGATTTATACTATCAGAGTTGATTATTGATTGTGTGATTATGGCTGAGAATTACCACAATGCTCGGGATTTTCGCTTCCTCGGACACGGGCGTCGAGGGCGAAAATTCCGGGATGGCCTGCTATGCTCGGTTGCGTTTTTGCTAAGACATTCGTAATATAAACCCATAAATGCAAATTATGGAAAAATATAATAAAATTCGCTGTGCAAAAATTGGTGTTGTGTCGTTAAATTTTTGTTGAATTTTGAATTTTTTCATAATTTAATTAATTATCGCAAAATTAATTAAATTGTTGAAAATTCCGAAAATTGCCAAAAATACTTAAAAAAATTCAGAAAAATTCCGAAAAAATCTAAAAAAATGTTTAAAAATAAGTTAAAATTATTTGAAAATTAAAACTCATTTTTTGAAGTGCTAAATACCTGGAATAGGTGTCCGGTGCAAGGGAATCTGTCTTTTTTAGGGCTTGTCAAGGTCCTAGCTCTCTCGATTTGACTTGTGTHTTGCGAGGGGTGTCTTATCATTGGTCATTTTGGGCTAGGGACAAATGTATGTAACTAAAGAAGCCCCCACTTTGGCTGAGTTTTCAGAGAGTAAAATCTTGTAAAACGAAAGCCAAGGTACCCGGTGCCTGCAAAACAAACGCGTTAGTTTTACCCGCACCTGCAGTTACATGCTGCTTGCTTGTCTCTGTTGCTAACATTTTTTCTTACGTTTCTGCCTATGGTTCTGATTATACTAGGGCACTGTGCTTCGATCTTTGGAGGGAATTTCCACCTATGGTTCTGATTCCACTAGGGATTTTCTGCTAACAGGTTGTCCGCCTCAATACTTCCATTAAGACTTCCTAGGGTACTATTAACTCAATGTCCAGTCCGATTCCTTCGTTAAGACTTCATAGGGATTACTGCGGTGTTCGTATCGATGCCTCCGTTTGGACCTGGTCCCATCTTGGATAACCGTCCGGGAAGATTAACATACTGGTAACGCAACGTGTAGCCACGATCGCGTATAGCGAAGGTCTTTTTGTTGGTGCGTGCTTCATCTGTTGTATCCCATCTCGGCTAGTCGTCCGGGAGAACTCAAATGATGGTAACATCGCGTATAGCAATGTCTTTTTGTAAATGCTTGTATTGCGTGCACATAATCGGGCTAACGCTTGGCTTTTGCGAGGATGATGCGACTCTGGATGAGGAATGTGTGCTTTTGACTTTGATTTGCTTTCGACCCTCTTTTAATCGTGGCTATTGCTTCGTTGTGACTTTGCAATCGCTTACGGCTTGTCGTAGCTTCGTAGGTGTATTTTTTGTAGCGATTTGATGACTTTCGGTCCTATTTTGCTTGCTTAGGGGCATTTTGGTCATTGTGCATGATTTTGAAAGTTAGTTGAAATTCTCGGGAAGTACCAACGACATTTGAACGTAATGGGCTTCGCGCATACACAAGTGGGCCCACGAGAAGGGCTCGATTTTCGAGCAAAAAATAAGCCAAATCTGGGCGCAATTACGCCCAGAATTCAGCTGATTTTGGCTGAAAATCGTGCCTTAMTTTGGCACTTTTGCCTCATTTGCCATTTGCCTCCTGCTTTGTCTATTGCAAACTCTCTCTAAACTCCATTGCTACACCTTGGTATTGCTTGGAAAGGCTTTGTTTGCTCATCAAATCCCAAGTTCATGTAAGTTTACTACTCCAAACTTGAAATTCACTCGTAAGTTGCAATTATAATACTCAAAATCATGCCATTTGAATATGCCTTGTCAATTTGTGCAATTGAATTGGGGCTTTCTCCCTTGCTTGTGTATGCTTGAAATTGTTGAATGCTTTGGCTTATTCGTGCTTATGTGAGTCTTTTGCAACTTGTTTCATTAAATTTGGTGCAAATTTGAGTGAGTTATGCCATTGTGAGCTTACTACTCGAAGAAGATGATGAATAGTAGCTTGCTATGCCCATGCCTTGTTGAATTATGCAGATGCCTTGTTTATTCTTGCTTGTTGATGATAGAATAAACCTTTCCATGCTTATTTACAACAATGCGGATGCCCATGTATGATTTCACCATTGTAAGTAGCTTCAAGCTTGAAAAAGCACTTGTTAATGGTGATTACTTACTAAATTGATGATTATGGCATATGAGTGAACGTATACACCATCTTGAAATCCTCATTGCAAATAGAAATTGTGAGTGGAATTGTGCATTCCGTTAGGCATGTATATTCACTAGGGAGAAGAAGCACTCTTTCTCGCCTTTCTAGTTGTTTGCCTATTGTTCCAATTGCTAGGAAATTGTGCATTTCCTTCGTCCATGGTTGTGTTGATTAGTTGTAAGTCCCTAGAGGGCCTTTTGTTTATATGCGGGATGTCCATTTTTTTGCCGTTATGCTGCCCGTTTGTTTTCTGAATCTTTGCATAATTCTGCTTGTAGTATGCCAGTATGGAAAGGAAAGCAAGTACGCAGTTCCCGTCAGAGATGGAGGGTGACTGGCTGGGATAACTCTGAGTTATGCTACTCCCCTGATCACCATGTTTATATCCGTCCGAGGAATGAATGGGTATGTTGCTTTCACTTGTCTGGTTGCCTTTTGTTTTGCCACGTTTGCTAATTTTTTGTATCATCTCTTGTGCAGAGCGATTACCGTACTCGGATGTACGGGACCTCTCATACGATTGGTGATCTGTCTTGTAGGGAGTTCTTCGAGCACCTTAGAGGAGTGTGGGACATCCTTGGGCGATGTAGCTTCAAGGATTTTGTTCTTAACCTAGTCAGTCAGTCACATCACTTGCTCCCAAGATTCTGGTGTTTGGCCCAATGGAGTTGTTCTGGGATACCACAAACACCTTTCACTTCACATGGGGGGAAATGGCTGTGACCCCCTACGACTTTGCTATGTTGACCGGGCTTGCTTTCATTGAAAAGCCCGTCCCTCTAGATGACGAGATCAGGCTTTCTGATCCTCGTTTGGATGAGTGGCTAGGTCCGATTGCTTCCAGCCTACGAGTTGAGAGTTTGGATAACTGAGCATCACAGAGCGTGCTCATGGAGGGTCTGGAGCTGGCAGGCACCACTGATGAGTAGTCAGCCAGCATCGTTATCCTGGTGATAATTTGCACGACATTGTGTCCGGATAAGGGCACGGGGAGCAGAGTTCAGTTTCGTTTTCTCCCATATTGTAGAGGATCTTTCTGCTGTTTCCTCCTATGACTGGGGTGGACTCGTCTATGCTGCTCTGATGCATTCTATGAGGTTATATTGCCATCAGGTGGATGACGCTACGATCGCTGCACTAGGTGGCTACTGGAGAGTGCTTGAGGTAATTTACTTTGACTTTTACCGCTTTGTTTGTATTTAATTTGCTCTTGTCGCTTGACCCCACTAAGTGTACTTGCAGTTCTGGGCTTATGAGTACTTTCCACGCATGGGCTTGTTGCCTAGGTTGGATCCTCAGGCGCAGCCTGCTACATGGCCGGTGATAATTCGGTGGACACCCCGAGACACTCCATCTTGGACTGGTGGGCTTCAGCAGCCGAGGAGGATCCTTCGCCGCCTGAACCTAGCTTAGGTGAGTTGTGCTGCCCTTTACTTGTATGCATTCATTGAATGCTTTGTAATTTTAACCACATTTTGCTACAGGTGGAGTGGCGCCCATGGAGGCAAGTGGGGAATGCGAGACCGAGGAGGCTCGTTGTAGTAGCTGAGCTCGCCAAGAGGCGATGCCTTTTCTGGGGACCTCAAGGGCCTGTCTGGTAGCTTGGGGAACGTGTAGTGAGGCAGCATAGCCTTTCTGCACCTGTAGTGCCCTAGGATCCTCCAGTCACTATGATGGATGAGGAGCTGTTGCTCACCACGCTGTCCAACGACTTGAGTCATGGTGAG